>KN486160.1:0-11734 GCA_000787095.1 Periophthalmodon schlosseri
CCCATAACCCCCAGGCCCCGCAGTCAGGATCAGCCACCCTAGAGCACCGCACAAGCAAACCCCAGCACAAGCTCGCCGGCAGAGAGGGAGGCTCCAGGCGTGGCTCAGGTGAGAAAATGGAAATGGTGAAGAAATTGTTCTAGGCTAGTAAGGAATATTAGCTTAGGACAACTATACAAGATTATCTGGAGTCGAATTTGAATAACCATTATTAGCAAATATGTAAAAGCAAATAAAACAATTTCACTACTTGGCTGGAAACATTTGCAGTTTGATATTTTGTCTCCAAACTGTTTAGCCCTACATAAATAATTGTAGTTTTGATAGCTGTTGTTGTGCAAAGTTTTCGTGTGCTAAACTGCCAAATGAAATACTGAATATGCTTGGGATCTATTGGAGCCTAAATCCATTTATTATTATTATTTTTAGATGAGCTGTCAGTGCCTCGGTATCGCACAGAGAAACCATCCAAGTCCCCCCCTCCTCCCCCACCCAGACGCAGCTTCCCCTCATCTCCATCTCCAGGACTGACCAGCCGGAGCGGAGAGCCCTTAGTTCCTGGAAAACCTGTAAAGGTGAGAAATACAGAAGAGTATTGATAGTACTGTATTGAAAATGTGCATTTTTTTATTAGTAGAATTCACTTATACTATATATAAGTACTAGGGATGCAACGATATTTGATATAATATGGAATCGTTCGATACGGGCGTCACAATTCCATACACGAGTTCGCCCGATATGCACGTGCTCCTCCATGTGCGCTGTGTTGTCATTTGTTTTGGTCTGGAAGGGAAACAGTTAAACAGCTCCAAAGAGGCTTTCAGCTCAAATATTGTAACACAGGAGGTTTATCTTTCAGCCACTTTTTATTTATACTGATGGATCCAGGAACAATGCTCTAAATACTCTAAAACTACTTTTGGCTTTACTCAATCAAATCTTAAATCTCATAACTTGTCCTCAGAAAATGTTTGTTGAGACATTTCTATGTAATATAATGTAATTTCACTGTTCAAGAAGAAGACGGGAGACCACCTATGGCTAGATAATTCAGTTCATCAGTCAAAGTAGACATACCAACTTAAATAAATAGTGAAAAATGTAGCCAACTTACTCAAACAATGTGGATGTTCTTAAGAGCAGAGCAGTGTGGGGAGGAGCTACTGTCTGTCGCTGCTGCTGCTGCTGGAGACGAGGGAGAGCAGCGTGGACACAGCCATGTAACGTAGTGAGAGGAGAGTCAGACTCAGGAGAAAAAAAAAAGAAATAATCCAAATAAATCATCAAATCATCATCAAAAAAGGGAAAGTCTGATAGCGTAATTCCCCCAGCAGTCTATATTATAAAAACTGTTCTCCGCAGAAAGCACAATTCTCATTTTCACTGAATAAAAAATAAAAAATAAACAATTCTGAGCTGTAAATCATTGAACTAAATGTGAAGTATGTAAAGTACAACGCTTCACAGAAAAAAATAACATGAGAATTTCTTTTCTGCAACTCAGAATGTATCAAAATCAGATCGATATCGTGACCCATGTATCAAGATACGTATCGGATCGTGGGAAAACTGTATTGCTGCATCCCTAATAAGTACTTGAGCGAAAGTACCGTTACGAAAGAATGGGAGGCTGCACGGTTTGATTGTAAACAGACGGATACGTAAGGAGATGTATTTTAATTGTTTGTAACCTGCCCGGGGACTGCAGATGGAAACTAGCTTTAGCTAAATCTGGTGTAAAGCGGCTCTTCTTTTATGAGATTAATGTGTTTGCAGATAGTCCCTGTTAAAATAAACCAATAAACTAAACTAAACTTAAAATTAAACAAACAATAAAAATGTTACACGAGTAACTAACTGAATGCTACCCACCTCTGTATTTGGGTTGTTTGAATTACGTATGTAGCCGGGCGTAATGTAAAATGAAGTTAATGGAATCAAATTTGATAAAGGAAGTGTATTTAGTCTTAATGCTAAAAATGTGTTGTCACTGTCTTGTTAGAAGTCGGAGTCTGAAGAGAACGATGGACCAAAGCCTCATATAAAACTGAGGAGGACCGCTTCTGAAAACCCCCGCCCCGCCTCCACTCCCCCCACCCTGGCCTCTGGAGAGCGAGAGGACCGAGAGGAGGACAAAACTGCTGCTGAATTAGAGGTACCGTAAAACAAGCCATGCACTATAATCTCAATGGACAAGTGTTAAATGAGTGGGAAAATGAACTCTTTTATTATGTATGATACGTTAGCAATCTGCCACTGGCTTCGACTCCCTCTCTCTCTCTCTCTATACCCTTACCACATGTTGGAGCAGCGGGTGCCATATGCCGCCCCCTGCCTTTGGCTCTGGGAAACCCCAAAGATCAGATAGTGTTCAGTCGCCCACATCGGCACAGGGCTCACAGATCACAGTCAAACAGATGGACCCACACTGGAGATAGGACTTTTGAAGAACATAGTAGATTTGATCATTTTGTGCGTTTTGTTTGTTCAATTATCACCCTTTTGTCTCCCACAGCTTTTTGAGAGAATTCCAGTGAGGTTGCCCCCTCCCCATTCACTTCCCTTTAGTTTAAACAGCAGCAGCCCAGACCTGAGTGACAGTGTGAGGACAGAGGTAACATATCTCTGAGTGCTGTGGGCTTTAACTCCTTTATCTCTATTATTTGCCTTTTAACGTGGACAAAACCATTTGACATAAACAATTAGTATCAAATCATTCACACAAAAAATATAAACAGTAATTCCTAGTCCTGCCCTCTAGTTTTCTACTTATTTTTGTATGAAATCGATTAACTGCCCAATAAAACTAATCTACATTGGCTTGTAGCAAAGTTAACCGCTATGATTTTTATATGTTTCAATTTGCCAGTGTTTCTTTCTTACTTTCAAATCAAATGTATTTATAGAGCACATTTAAAACAGCCAAAGCCAAAGCTTACCAGAGCAACAAGAACAATAATACTACAATGATAGATCTAAAAGAGCACAGTGAAAACCATAGACTGTATAAAGAAGTGGACTAACGGAGTGTGACGTTACCCACAGCGTTCGGCTCCAGGTAAATGAAGCTCATCGAGGCTAGAGCAGTTATAGGAGCGAATTTGGAGCCGAGTTCCATTTTGGAATTCCGACCGCGAGTATCATAGCAACCAAAGAGCCAATCCGGAGCGAGGCTGTTGAAGGTAACGCCCCTTCCCACCCGCACCGCCAGTTAAGCACCGAGCGGACGGTTAGCAACACTGTCAATCAAAACTGTTGCTAATGCTAGCGGGAGCGACCTTGGGGGAAATAAGGCGCCTGATTTGTGTGTTATCAATGTTCATATCTTGATTTATGAAATAAAATACCAGGCGAGATAATACGGATATTTTAAAACCAAAATGACGAGTGTGACATCAGCAGTTACGGAGAGAGGGGCGACAGTTTTTTTAATAGAAAGTGAAATGGAGCCAGAGTCGATGGAGCCGGAAGCGCGCCCATGCTCACTTCCTATTTGGAACGCAGCGGCTAGCAGGTTAGCTACGTCCATTTATATATACAGTCTATGGTGAAAACACAGAATATATAAAAAACAAGCTGCCACTCTCTCTAACTCAATTACTTTGTGCAAATAATAATTCTAGCGTTATGATTCCCAGAACTTTAATGGAAGATTGCTCATTAACAGCCTATTTCACTATAGTAACAGTCCCATAGCAAAATCCCAGCATTCATTATACGGTAGATGCTAAAAGGCTATGTATAAAAACATTGACTCAGTTGGACACCGCTTCACTGCATTTGAAGTCAAGCCTTTTTCTCAGAACAAGCTAATTACTATTGGATATTGTTTTTGTACACACGTTTCATACAAAGCTATTATACAGAGCACAAATGAACGCCCGTTGCGGTGATGGTTCTGCCTTCCACTCTCAATGTGCGTTCACTGTTATTTTTATGTTTACGAGATGCCGTTGTGTTTGTGCATTAAGCTGTAAACAGTGTCATTAAACTTTATTTCTATTATATTTAAACACAACTTCCTCATTTGTAGGGAAGGCGCATGTCTGCTGTCCCCCAGATTGTGTTGACAGAGTGTTCACCCATCCCCATAATGGATCCTGTCTGCAATTTAGCTAGTCACTCATCTGAGCATCAAAACTCCGCATTCAAGCAGTCACCCAAAGTCCCCGGCTATGAAGACTTTGTCAAACCTGAAAAGGAGGAAAAACAGCTGGTTTTGTTGTTGACTGACAGTGAAATTCGAGTAGTTACTTCTCCTGATGTTGAGGAGTTTAAAAGGACTACGAGAGATGACCTGCGCTCTATAACTATCTCTCCAAAAACTACTGAAGTGTCTAGTCAAGAGATTCTGAGCGAGCACCTGTGTGTAGTGGTTTTCCAAAAAGAGCAAACCGCCAAAGATGCTTACAAACGACTGCATAGCCTTTTGGTTTCAACTAGGCCAGTACCCAAGCCGAGAACCAAGATTTCAACCTGTTCGGGTCAGCTGGAGATTTTAGTAGAAGGTCTTAAGCGAGGGGGCGAAACTGGAGCGAGGGTAATAGAACTCAAACGCAACGAGTCAGCGACATCTACGGCCAACCAAAGAAAACCAAAACAAGATGTCTGCCGGACGACTTACAAGCGAATGGATAGTTTAGAGGAGACGATTCGCGAGTTGGAGAATACCTTGATCGAAATCGGAGGGCATTCGACTGTAGACCAACTCTACTCGGACCCCGCGGGTATAACCGACCAGACCTCCTCCTCCTGCTCCTCCTCTGAGCCCAAGAAGCCCCCCGTCCCACCCAAGCCGACGTCTTTGAACCGAGCTTCAATCCAGGTCCATATTACGTCAAGCCTACTGTGTCTAGACCTTTCTCTGCTCTCCTCTTCTTATCTATGGGTGACTTATGGGACCTGCCTCTCAGCTTTCTGGTGTCTGTCCCCTGATTAATTCGGTATCAGATTTTATTGGAAATGACAAATATGGCGGGGTACAGATAACAGACTTGGCTCGTGTTGCTGGTGTTGATGTCGTACTCCTGCTGCTCTGAGCTGTTAATTTGTTCTGTATTGATCTGTCACGGCGTCTGGTCTGTCTCTGTTTAAACTACTTCGTTTCACCTTTTGTTACACTTAGGAGGCTCTCAATATTCCTCTGTGGGTGTAAGATCTCTGATTTCTTCAGGCTGTGTCTGTCTTTGCTCCTAAATGTCTCGTCTTTGGTTTGTATTTAACAGGGTTAAATGATGATGATTATTTAGGCGATATATATTGATCATAGCTGGACGACTGAGGGATTACACAGATTTAGCCGATACCTTCATCAGATCAAACCACAAGACAGTGTATCTCAGTGTATTGTTTAGGAAGGGCATCTGGTATAAATCCTATAATATAAAAAACAGGATGCACATAATAAAACAATTTATAAAACAGAAACTATGATATTGTAAATTTGACACCAGACTTGGTAATAATACGGTACATAAAATTCTACTATTTGTTTCTTGGTGTAATGAAGCTGGAGACTATGCACCTGCTTGTCTTCATGAAGATGCTTTGTCTGAAAAGTTCCATAATATGGCATTAAACTGATCTATCTTGCATTCATTACATTGCAGGTGATTTAACTGCTAAGAGGAGGATACTTTGAGAAAGATTCTTACATGACGTGAGCTCGCCTTTCCACAGAGCTGTCACTTTTCCTGGAGATAGATTAGTCTTAGATAAGTTTAAGGCCATGCATTTTTATGGAGACAAGCAGAAAAGTTTTAAAATATAAGATATAATTGTGGTAATGACTTAATTGTATACTTATGAGATTATAATTACATTTTGAGGATTAAAAATATGAAAAGAAATATTTTGATGGGTACTTTTGGCAGTTCAAACGGAACACAATCTACTTACACAAACACAGACTCACTAAACCTTCGGCTTTTATGTGTAATGACCAATAATTGACCCGCGGTTCCAGACACATTCTGCCGTCTCACCTCTATTTGACTCAATACAACAAAGATTACTCTTAATCAAAGACGCTCAGACTCCACTTAAGAGCTTCCTTTCACATAGCAGCGCTTGTAGCTTTGATTGTAGCTGTAGCTTTCCTCTCTGGGCAGTAGCATTTGACAGTGAACTCTTCATGGTGAGTTCAGGGGCCTCTGATGTACAAAAAGGCAGAATTCTCCTATGGGCCCGGGTTGAGGATTACAAAGTGTTCACACATTATTTCATCACTCCAATTTCGGCTCTGGTCATCGTTTTTTTCATACATTTGATTAAGCCAAATTTACATTGACGAGGCGGACTAGTATTCAGCCGTTTAAACTTTTTAATTAAGTACAGTATGCAAATTAGTGCGCGTGCCGTGGATTTTGGTGGCGTAAATTGATGGGTTTAGACTTAATTAGTATTACCTTATATGGGTGCGTTCGTCGTGCCAGTCCCAATCCAGGATCATTTGAGAGGGAATCTTCTGCAGTTACAATTTAGCAAAATTACTACATGAAAATATAAGGTATCGAAAGCCTAGATTCAAGGAAGTACCGTATTTTCCGGAGTATAAGTCGCACCAGCCAAAAAATGCATAATAATGAAGAAAAAAAACATTTTGCACATATAAATTGCATCTGAGTATAAGTCACACCCCCGGCCAAACTATGAAAAGAAGTGCGACTTATAGTCCAGAAAATACGGTACTAGTATCTAAAATATGCAATACTAATACTTCTGTGTACATATGTTATAATGCTGCTCCACAGGGGTGTACGATACAGCAAAATACGACTTTTTTTTCCTTGCGTTGATCAGTTATGATTTTTGATTCAGTTTTATTTATTAAAAACATGCTTAAAACAATAAATAAATATAACTTTCAATACTAACCCCATTAGCATAAACAAGACTGACTTTTCTTCCTCCTTTGTCTGAACTCTGCTCCTAACAGGGTTTTACTAACACAAGACTAAAGTTTACATCAGAACTAAACGGGGCTTAAACCAGTTCTAACCCAGGACAAGTTTGAACGCACCCAAAGAGACCCGCTAAGCCATGAAACAAGCTAAATAGCGCCCTCTTCATTTTTAACGTCAACTTACACATTTAAATCTATGATCTCAAGTGACCGGCTCCGTGCTGGGTTGAACTGTATCGAGTGTGTAGATAAATTTGTGTGTTTATTCATTTTGTGTCATGTGTCTTTTTCCTCAGGGCGCTAACGGCACCGGTGCTAAAGTCACTCACTCCTCAGCCACATCCAAACTGAAACATCTGCAGCAGAACAGCACAGACAAGACCAAGAGCATCAAACGAGAGGAGAGCCAGAAGGTCCAGGGACAGCAGCAGGTACGATATTAGACTATTACACTGCACAATGGAAACATCAGGGAAATTTACATGTGATAATCGATGTTTTGCAGACGATATTCACTATTTTTAAGAACATTTTAACAACAGTATTTCTTTGTTAAAGGTCCTGTATTACGCAAAATTGACTCTTGCTTGAGCTTTAATCCATGTTTTAATGTTGTTACCTCTTCAAAAACATGCCTGGAGTTGTGTTTTGTTTCATTCGCAGATATTTGAGGAATCCTTTATTATTAGTTTGTCTATATCGCCAAAGCTCAAAATGCTCAGTTCCACCTTGTGATGTCATGAACTAGTAGCTTTCAAGTTAACAGTATTTTTTTTACCTTTAGTACAGTAGAAATTGGCAATTCCAGGGCTGAAATCATCCAAATAACTCTAGTGAACATCTATGACTTTTAAAAACACAAGCATTTCCTGTATTACCACATGACATCACAAGGTGGAACAGCGTGTTTTCTGTTTGAGAGAAGATGTTTGTGTTTAACATGTGTGAATGAAAAAAAAAACAACCCCAGGTATGTTTGTGATGAGGAAACAACATTATAACAGATCAGAAAATAGCGTAATATGGGCCCTTTAAACCACCACCAGCTCTAACTTTATATGAAATACACCCATTTTAATCATCCACATATCTTAAATGTATTATATAAACAAGTTTCATTTCTCTAAACAAGCAACAAAATTGTAGCACTGTTACAAAATAAAAAAAAAAAAAAACACTCCTGGCAATATATTGATACAGCAGCCCACAGTTCTGTCTCACAATAGTATCACAATATTATATTTTAGCACATCCTTAACTACAACTTAGGTTAACTACCAATAGCAGTAGTAATAATTCTTCCTAGAACATTCTCGAGTAATGTTAGCGTCGTTCCCCTAAAAATATACTCAAGCATAAAGTGTATTGCAGAGAATGTAACCTTTTGATATGAAGCTTGAACCTTGGAGAAGACATACAGTACATATTAAAAATCCATTCATGACAGAGGCGCACAGGTCGGCCTTAGGGCATCTGCAGAGCTTCAAAGCAAAGTATGAAATCCAGTGTAAACCTGCTCATATGCTCGTCAGGTTCAGCTTGAGCAGGACTCTGAGTGCCCTGTGAAATGTACCGTGCTCCCTCCTCTACGTTTTACACTCCGCAGCCGGCTTAAATTGACCTTGACAATCACTCAACACCTCTGCTTAGCGTTCTCTCCACGCAGCACCAGCTAACCTCTTAGGGTAGCACAAATTGGGAGGAACAGCAATTTATGTTTTCAAAAAGCAGATTCTGTTTGTTTACAATGCACGTTTTAGACGCACCCAGGAACATTAAAGGTACACTGCGTAACTTTTCTCATGGAGGGACGCCCAACAACTAAATTAAACGTCTATCTCCATGGAGTCAAGCAAGTGATGCCGCCAGGCCAAGTTACTGGTCTGAGCTGTAGAGATTTTTTTTTTGTTTTTAATCTGTAAAAACACCAACAATTGAACACATTCTAGATAGACTTGTTTAATGCCATAGTGTGGAACATTCCAGGCAAAGGATAATGATGAACTGCAGATGGAAAGTAGCAGTAGCTAAATCTGGTACAAATCATCTTTTCTTTTGTAAGATTAATTCATTTGTGCACGGTCCCTGACAAATAAAGAATAAAAAAAAAAGAAAGAAGGCAGTTTCCATGGTGACCAGCAAGTTGCAGACCCCCCAGTAGAAAGGTTACACAGTGCACCTTTAACATGTGAGAGACAAATGAATACAACAATCACATGCATTTCAGAACATGTTTGTAGAACTAAACTACAGCTTTAGCCCGTTTTACATTACGACCATAATTTTTTTTTTTTTTTTTTTTTTTATTCTTTACCGAGGAAATATTACCACCTAAATAACTGCAGCCCATGCAATTTAACTGTGCCAATTAAAATTCATTTAAAATTCCATTGCGATTAATTGCGCAGCCCCACTCCACATGGCCCGGGACACTTGAATCACGTTTCGCTTTCACACAGCAGAAAAAGTCATTAACTAGTTGAGATTAATGACGTTTCAAAGACGCGGTGACCATTAGTGTAATCAAAATGCAGAACACCGATGCGGCTTCTCATTATCGCAGTTTTGTGGGAATACATCAAAGAATCCTCCACAGACAGAGTCCCACCGAGAGACGCGTGTCAGACAGGTTAGGATTAGCGCTCCAATTAACAACGCTGTTTTAATGTGTCTGAAGATAGCTGTAATTATGATGACTAAACATTTACAAATACAAATTAATATCTTTCGTAAATTGGTGACTTTAGGGACGGGAATTTGAGCAATTGAACCAAATGACGTTGACGTTTAAACACGCTGATTATAATAACGCGCATGAAATTGTGAAAAACGTAATTGATTGCAGTAGTTCAGTTCAAAGTGCATTGTTTGCTACTTTTAATTCATTTGTTAATTTTATACCTTACTTCCTACTGTACAACTGGTTGCTGTTATTCTAATGCTTCCACTACCCACTACTAAACATCATGCCACCACAAACGCACTATTTTTTTTTTTTAAATAGACGTACCTAACCTACTTGATAAACGGTATCTAATTTTCAACCTATCGTTCATTGTGTAAACCCATAATTCTTACCTATTGTGAAGTCTTCATCATAATAATACTTAAACATCTCCATATTATGTGTCTGAGATTCAGAAAACACACTTCTTCAATACTTTACGAAGATGTGAGTCTGGTCACCGCTGAATCTCCCTGTTTTCAAATGGTTGTGAATGACAGGTGGATTAGCCAATCGGGGACATGCATAGTCCATCTGTATCGGAAAAAATAAAGGAAAAAAATATCACAGGGGCTGAAAAACATAGTGGATTTCTGCAGGATCAATGGGCGAAGTGCTAAACTCTGAGGTGAGATAAACTGATTTTGTTTGTAAATCATAGGCGACCAATGAGCTCCTTCGTTTCACACGCGTCACTGAAAAAACCTTACCAGGCAAACATATTATTTCTACATTTTGAAATATTTTTGCGCTCCAGAAATATCCCTTTTTGATTCACCTGTAAATTGAAAGAACAGGAGCAGTGACGTGTAGGCTACCAAAATCCATCTAAACCTTTAATCCCAGCACACTACCTGACAGAGCATTGAGGAGATAGAGATTGAAATGACTAGTTGGACTTGTGAGTGGGCCAGATGCAGCAGGTGTAATGAAGCTTTAGGCTCCCCCGTGAAGATGGGGACAAATCTCTGCAGTGCTATGTAATAATCGGCCCCGCACTCGCTGCCACTCACACATTATTCAATATCGTTCTTTCCTCACCATTTGCCTTCCATGGCTTTTCGTTCTATTTCCACTTTCGGAGATTCGCCCTTTTCTCCTTTTCACTCCTTTATCCTCAGCCCTTTCGTTCCCTGCAATTTGAAAGCTGAGTGGATTCCTACGCGTGACAATTGAAAGAAGAATTATGCTCATTATTTTAGCCTGACATTTAAAGGCATATTCTAATGTGCGCACTTAAATGTGCAGAGAAAGGAATTTTATATAGTGGTGGAGCTAATAGACTCCCAGCAACCTCACTGTTAGCGTCACTACTTCCTGTCCACTTCCTCTATGAGGTTTTTGCTGAGTCACGCTAAAATGAATAGGCCTAAATAATTAAAGATCAGACGGATGTCACTGACGACATATTAAAAACCACACAAATAAAATGAATACTTCACCGGAGGACACTTCTGTGTTTAGAAAGAGGCTTGTTTGTGTCTCAGTGCTAACGCTAATGCTAATTTTGAGGCATAATAAATATTAAAACCAACAACACAAACTGAAGTATCCTGCATAAACAAATAATTGTGTAGTCTTTATTTTAATTAATTAGAATTTTAATAGGTTGTTTATTTGATGTTTTCCGATTTTAATAAAAGTGACTGTTAGCTTTGAGACACAGTGAGCTAGCTAGCATGCTATTGTTGACGTGGGAAGAATGTCAAACTATTATTGCTAGCGCTATGAAACAAGTATAAATAAAAATCAGGGGTGAGGCAATATTGACAAAAATCTATTGGCCTATCTCCTGTCCTGTAAATGTTTTGGTTGGGGCATCTCTCTCTGCCGTGGACCACAAACCAAGTAGTGGCCTTGAAAATAGAAAAATGGAATGGACCATAAAGTCACCCGTAAAAGGGCAGAAATATCACTTTTCATAACTTGGAAGATTACAATACAACTTTCTTATATATTGCCCACTTCTGTATAAAAATGATACAACTCTATTCTATTTAGTGGTGATATTTGACACATAACTGACAAATTAAACTAGTAATAGTGTAGAGGTGGAAGGAAACACGCCGAATTTCTTCTGGTTGTTTATTTTCTGAACACAA
>KN486160.1:11772-37215 GCA_000787095.1 Periophthalmodon schlosseri
GTCGGCCGTACCCCACGACAAAACAAGAGCAAAACAACAGCCGTCTCAACTCACTAGAGCCAGTCTCCAAAAAACAGACCAGTAACTGACCAATAGAACCTTCACGTTAACTTGTCGGCATAGCAACCAAGAGTCACGTACAAAAGCAGTTACGTTAACAACAACGGCATAAACAGTTACAAGAACAACAAAAGGTGTCAACTCTGAACCACAGACTGTATAAAGAAGTGGATTAAGGGAGTGTGACGTCACCCATAGCGTTCGTCTCCAGTCAAATGAAGCTCACTGAAGCTAGCAGTTATAGGGGCGAATTTAGAGCCGTGTTCCATATTTGGAATCCGACCGCGAGTATCATAGCAACCAAAGAGCCAATCCAGAGCGAGGCTGATGAAAGGTAACGTGCTTCCTGCCCACACTGCTGGTTTAGCAGGGAGCGGGCGCTTAGCAACGCTGTCAATCAAACCTGTTGCTAACGCTAGCGGGAGTGACCTCGGGGAAAGAAGTCTCGCTGCAGCAGTTACAGAGACAGGGGCGACAATTTTTCACCCATGATCACTTCCTATTTGGAACGCGCTGGCTAGCAGGTTAGCTACGTCCATTTATATATACAGTCTAAGCTCTGAACTAAACACAAAATATTAGATCATTATAATATATTTACAATTAAAACACATTGTCTCAAATGTAAATATTCTCAGTGCATAGGTTACCAACGTTAGTAGCACTATTAGGACATTGTGTTTTAAATTAATAGCCAGCAGCATTAGCATCTATTCTGTTAGAAGCACATCGAAGTTAAAAATATGCATGAACAATTGTTGAAGAAACTGTGAAAATAAAATTATAATAATATCCGAAAAAATAGTTGGATCAGATAAACGGCTCAAACAAGTGTTATTCCTGGCAAAGAAGCCAAAATAAATATGAAGTTATTTAGAAAATGAGCCCAGGGAATATTCTGAACTGATTACAGTGAAACAGCTGAAATGTTTGTTGATTTGTTTATCTGCCGCTTTTCTTTTGAAATGATTGGAAGGGTGGCCAATTTGCACATTTAAGAGCGAATTACAAACTTTGCCTACTTTTGATGATACTTTCCAAGTGTTTTTACCGTGAGCGTTGCCTTTGAGGATATATTCTCATTAATTAGAAAACTTTTGTATGAAGTGTTTAAAACTGGTTCTGTTGGTTTATGAGAGACTGTAGAGATTAGCCTGAGAAGCAGATGGAAGCTACACAAATATATTAATTTATGTTATTAGTGTTGAGAAAAAAAAACTTGAGAGACAAAAAAAATTTTAAATAGATCAACTGTTTGTTTTTTTGCGATATAGATATTGCCATATATAGCCAGTATCACAATATATTTTTTTCTAATTAATTTTACAACCCTAATAATGCAGGTATTCATCTTACTTTCAGCTATAAAGCTCCTAATTTATAAGAACTTTAATGGGCAGGCAAGGCAAGGCAAAGCAGGTTTATTTGTATAGCACAATTTGTACACAAAGTAATTCAATGTGCATCATCATAAAATTAGCATTTAAAGAGAAGAGTGCAGAATAAAAACCTTCCAGTCATATGCACAGCTAAACAGAACCGTTTTGAGCCTGGATTTAAACATTGTCAAAGTAGAGGCCTGTCTCACATCTTCAGGAAGACTTTTTCACGTTTTAGCTGCATAAAACTGAAACGCTGATTCCCCATGTTTAGTCCTGACTCTGGGCACCAGCAGGAGGCCGGGACTAAACCAGGTCTACATCAGGTCTACATCAGGTCTACATCAGGACTACAGCGGGAGGCCGGTCCCTGAAGTCCTCAGAGTGCGAGATGGTTCATATGGCACTGATATGTGGCCAGATAAGCACAAGTTTAGTCATATCCTTATCCCAGTAACAACACAGCCAAATGCATTACAACTAATAAGATAATTTAAAATGGAAATAAACTAGTACACTATTACAATCCTTCCATCTCTTTCACCCCTCCCTCCTCCTCACATCTGCTACCTCCGTGTTGTTCTGACAATTAGAAATGTCCCCCTTGTGTGACCTCTCCTTTTGGCCAACAGCTAAAGGTAAAAACTGTGTCTTTTCCTTCCCCAAACCCCTTCACCGTGACCCAAGCCCCCTGACGATGTTCTGTCCTTTTTTGGTTTCCTCTAGCCAAATTTAGATGGACATTTCTAGGGCGTTTTTGTAAGAGGTCTTCGGAGATCTAATCGTTTCACTGGCGCTATTCACATAATGCCAGTTAAAAACCCCACCTGCGCAGAGGGAAGAGGAAAAATATAACTTAATATCACAGAACGGAAGGATGATGACGGTGGCAGAGTGGTTAGCCTTTCTGCCTCTCGGTAATGAGGTTGTGGGTTCAATTGGCAAAACTTTTATTGGCAGTCCTTCTGTTCACACAAAATGCCTGTACAAGGATCAAGGTTTAGTTTATTTGTTTCTGAAGTGGCATCTCTCCACAGACTCGTGAACTAGTCTTTCGTTTTTAAAGGGCCCATATTACGCTATTTTCTGATCTATGTTATAGTGTTGTTTTCTCGTCACAAACAGACCTGGAGTTGTGTTTTGTTTCACACGTTTAACACACAAATCCTGCATATTTAAGCTGAGTTCTTCTCTCAAACGGAAAACACTCTGTTCCACCTTGTGATGTCATGTGGTAATACAAGAAGTGCTCCACCGTGTTTTTTAAACTCCATACACCTTCACTAGAATCATTTGGATGATTTCAGTCCTGGACTTGCCAATCTCTTCTGAACAAAGGGTAAAAGGAGCTGTTAACTTCAAAACTACCAACACTGCATGACATCACAAGGTGGAACAGAGCATTTTGAGGTTTGGAGATACAGGCAGACTAATAATAAAGGGTTACTCAGACATGTGTGAATGAAACAAAACACAACTCCAGGTGTGTTTTTGATGAGATAACAACATTCTAACATGGCTTAAAGCTCACAAGAGTCCATGTTGTGTAATATAGGACCTTTAGGCTTAAAGCCACAAGAGTCCATGTTGTGTAATATAGGACCTTTAACAGCAACTAGGGACATCACATTATCAGTGTTAAAACTGTGAGAAAACAAGTCTGTGATTTTACAATTATTCACAAAGACTGACACCGTGACTAAACAACACTTAAACCCTTCATACACGTTCATTCTCATTATCTAATAGACCACCATTCTAGTATTTGACCAATGTTATGAAATCAAACTTTCTGAATGATAAAAGTTAAGTTAAAGGTCCTGTATAACCCAAAATTGACTCCTGAGAGCTTTTAGCCATGTTACAATGTTGTTACCTCATCAAAAACATATCATGTTTAGGTAACCCTGCATTATTAGTCTGTCTACATCTCCAAAGCTCAGAATGCTCTGTTTCACCTTGTGATGTCATGTAGTGGTAGTTTTCAAGTCGACAGCTACCTTTTACCTTTTGTTCACTGGAGACTGGCAATTCCAGGGTTGAAATGATCCAAATGATTCAAGTGAAGGTGTATGGAGTTTAAAAACACAGTGGAGCACTTCCTGTGTTACCACATGACATCACAAGTTTTCTAACATGGCTTAAAGCTCACAAGAGTCCATGTTGTGTAATATAGGACCTTTAACAGCAACTAGGGACATCACATTATCAGTGTTAAAACTGTGAGAAAACAAGTCTGTGATTTTACAGTTATTCACAAAGACTGACGCTGTGACTAAACAACACTTAAACCCTTCATACACGTTCATTCTCATTATCTAATAGACCACCATTCTAGTATTATGGCACAGATCAGAAAATAGAGTAATATGGGCCCTTTAAAGTTAATGATAGTTTTAGTTCTTAAAACTATATTGTGACCTGTGTAATTACAATGATCGAATAACCCAATAACCTTGTCATCCCCACCTACAAGTGCTGTCAAGTTTGTACAATGAATGGCTCCAAAACAGACCCAGAGTCGGAAGAAGTTTTAAGCTAATTTAATAAGACCATAATTTAATAAGGTGAAGGTACAACATCACAGTCCAAATAGGCAGCGTTCAAAAACAGGCCTGGTCAGAAATCCTTTACACACAGAAATACTGGACATCCACATGGAGTCAATCTGGCAAATGAGGAAGGGAACACACAGACTTAAAAGGTGAGCTGATGAAACATAGGTGGAGCACATTAGGGTGGGGTAATAATCAAAGGCAACAGAAACAAGGTATGTGATTTCAAAATAAAACAATTAGCAAAATGAAAGGGGAGCAAACAGGACTTTATGAGATGCTGTATATATAAATGGACATAGCTAACCTGCTAGCCGCCGCGTTCCAAATAGGAAGCGAGCGTGGGCGCACTTCCAGCTCCATTGACACTGGCTCCAAATCACTTTACATTAGAAAACTGTCGCCCCTCTCTGCGTAACTGCTGCTGTCAGACTCGTCATTTTTGTCTTAAAATGTTCGTATTAACCCGTTCTACATGATCCTGGTGTTTTTATTTTGCTATTGTGTCTGTAACTCAAGATATGAACATTAATAACAGACAAATCACGTGTCTTCTTTCCCGTGGTCGCTCCCGCTAGCGTTAGCAACAGGTTTGATTGACAGCGTTGCTAAGCGGCCACCCCCTGCCAAACCGGTTGGGGCGTTACCTTCAACAGCTTTGCTCCAGATTGGCTCTTTGGTTGCTATGATACACGCAGTCAGAATTCCTAATATGGAACTTGGCTCCAAATTCCTCCCTATAACTGCTAGCCGCAATTAGCTTCATTTGACTGGAGTCGAACGTTATGGGTGACGTCACACAGTTCTTTATACATTCTGTGGATGAGACATGACAAGTACAACCTCTAACGCAAAATGCAAAAACAATCATTTTAAATATCAGTCCATGACACCATTTTGAAGCGTGGATCAATTTGCTGAACGAACAGAAATAATTGCGTTTCATATTGTAAATTTCAAGGGATTCGGTAGACACACTTTTCACCCCTAGATACCTCAAATCACTTTAGATGATACGAGAGTTCAAAGCTGCAGCGTCTCCACATTTGCATTGGCATAGATCAAGAAAGACAACATTATGAAGAACTTTAACACAGCAAAACGATATTTCCATTTCCCATTTGGCCTTTAAATCCATCTGGCAGCGAAACTGGTGCTGGCCGAAAGGTGTTCCAAAAATAAATAAATAACTGACCATAGAGCGGATTTCGTTCATTTGGCAGATAGCTCAGAGGATGTGAAATTACCGCACGCTTTCCTGGGCTGCCCTCACAGATTAAATGCATGGGCGGGTTTTAGAGGAGTTTTCAGGCGGAGGGAGCAGCCTTCTCTCCGGGGAACGGCTGGCAACACACAGCAAGTCTCTCCCATTAGAAAAGTCTAGACGTGCACACCTGCTCAACTTTCATCACAACTAATCACTATAATCTTTTACAAACTCCGACAAATTGAGCTGAAGTAAAGGCCTATTCCATTTCTTCAGCAGCTTTTCAGGTAGACGGGCTCATTTTGAAAGGATATATTTATTTAGTGTTATGTAAAAGTGCTCAAATAGAGTTTTAACACGTTTGCCTCATGCATATGTAAAAGAACCAAACATTTAAAACCGATTTGAAACATACTATTTATGTACAAATATTTCACTCATTGTACTCACTATAAACCAAAGTGATCAGTTAATAACTACACTTTACTAGGTACAAGAAATGGTTAACCTATAATAGACAGACGCATAGTTTATTTAGAATGATTTAGGCTTAGTAACAACACAATGAATTCCCTAACCCTGATTCTTATTCCTAACCTTTTCATTAAGTAGTTACTAAGCCTGACTCATTTTTAAAGCCACAGCGTGTAGCTTTTAGCCAAAAAATAAACTAAACAATAAACTTTTCATTTTGGTTGTGTTTATTGCACTGAAATACTTGAAAAACATACGTTCTTACTGTGAGTAGGCTTGCATCTCCACAAACCTGACTCTTATTTGGCCTGGAGTGGGACCTACAGTTGAAACCAGAAGTTTACTATATAAAAAGATCATTTTGATAATCCTAATTAACCTAAAATAGGAAAAGTTTACTCTGATTTCATGTCAGACAGTGAGAAAAAAAGCTAATGTGTTTTTTTATATAGTGTATGTAAACTTCTGGTTTCAACCGCACTCCTGCTTGTTTCCATGGAAATGTTGTTCTGTTGGCAATAATATTCCACTGTATGACATAAAATTGATCTACCTCCATGGAGAATGTTCAGAAGTATGGTTTTAACTTTATATTTCCATGGAATCATGCAGGTGACGTACCACCTCCAGAAAGTTACACTGCACCTGATTTATCCATTCTGAATTAAGTCTTTCTTCATGCTTTATTAATGCTAATTAGAGTGTAACTATTATAACGTGTAACCAGCTAATATAATGTAATCTTCTTTTTACACATTTTACTGTATAAACCACTTTTCATACAATAATTTTTTGTTTAGGTGCTGTAGATTATAGAACTTTGACCTTTCCTGCGTACTTTACTATATACCTGTTTGTGCTACTATAGAAACAGTGCCATCTAATGGTTCTGATCAACATAACAACAAGGATTACACTGCTGTATCTGTGCCTACTTATTTTGCATTTTAATGAGCAACAATCATTAGTGTCAAAATAAATACGGCCTTCACCAGTCCAGTGTACTCCCTGTAGGACTGTGTGTTTATTATTGGTTGATGGTATGGCCTTTCACTTGGCTTGCATCACACGTGTTTGACATCAACCTAATAATTCTTCTCTGTTTTGTTTTGTCTCGCCTTTCCTTCACTCCCCTTCCCCTCCCACACCTCCGCCCCCCTGTCCCGCGTGATCTTCCCAGCAGTGAGTGAGTGGGTGGGTCCAACCTCCCTGTCGTCCCTTTGTCCACCAACAGCGCCACTTACATCCACCTCCTTGTATTATTTCTCTCACTTTTGGACCTTTACCTGCAAAAATCGACACCAAACCCTCCCAAAGTGTTGTGAATGTGTTCTGCATGGGCATGTGCCGTTGTCAATGGAGATGCCCCCCTCTACGACTACAATGAATGATCTTTTTTCCTGCTTTTTGGTACCTTGTTTGCCTTCATCCTGCCTTCTTACTGTATCTCTGTAAAGGCTTTGGGGACCTGCAACAGCAGTGCCACGATTGACCTCTCTAGCATGAAATCGGGCATCTTCTCGGGACGTTTAGCCGCCCCTCCGAGCCTAAGGAAGTACCCTGACGGTCCGGTGATTTCCCCCAGCCAAGCAAAGGCCCTCCTAACCAGTTTATCGTCTTCGGGGTTGACCGCAGAAGCTCTCCTCCTCTCCTCCACGCTACGCCAACACCGCAGTCTTCTTCGGGAGCAGCGTGCCTCGTCTCTGGGTCTTTCCTCTTCCTCGTCGCCCCCTTCTTCCTCTCCCTCCCCGACTTCGGCTACTCCCTCTCTCTCCCCCTCCTCGCCCACCTCTCTGCCCCTCTCGGCCATGGACCACAAGCCAAGTAGTCGCCTTGAGAGATTCGACTTCAGTGGAAGAAGTGGCAGGGAAACCGTGACAAAGGACTTCAGCCCCAGCGAGAAATAAAGGAGATTTAAAATTTTTCGTCCTAAAAACACAAATTTATGAACTATGTTTGGACCTGACTGCTCACTAAAATACCTAAAAGTACCTACTGAAAGAAGTTAGCAAATATTGTATTTTTTATATGACTTGGTAACTAGGCCTGTCACGATAACAAACGCTGAAGCACGATATATTGCTACAGAGAAATACAACGAAAAACGATAATACTGAAAATACTTTATGCCACTGACACAAAGCAGGATAACCCCAGTAGACCAATTTTATCATTTAAAGGCCTGAGCTGCAACTATAGACTGCATATATAAATGGACATAGCTAACTGTTAGCCGCCGTGTTCCAAATAGGAAGTGATCATGGGCGGGCTTCTGCCTCCATCAACTCCAATTCACCCCTCTCTCTGTACCTGCTGCAATGAGCCTCATCATTTTGGTCTTAAAATGTTTGTATTAACCCGCTCTACATGATCCTGGGGTATTTATTTCGCTATTGTGTCCGTAAATCAAGATATGAACATTAATAACAGACAAATCAACTGCCTTCTTTCCCTGAGGTCGCTCCCGCTAGCGTTAGCAACAGGTTTGATTGACAGCGTCGCTAAGCGCCCGCTCCGTGCTAAACCAGCGGTGCGGGCGGGAAGGGGCTTTACCTTGATCAGCCTCGCTCTGGATTGGCTCTTTGGTTGCTATGATACTCACAGTCGGAATTCCAAATATGGAACTCGGCTCCAAATTCATCCCTATAACCACTAGCCTCGATGAGCTTCATTTGACTGGAGCTGAACGCTATGGGTGACGACACACTCCCTTAATCCACTTCTTTATACAGTCTATAGCAGAATGAAGTCATGATTAGCCATAATTGTATTACTTATTCAACCCTCTACAGCTCAAATCTTTTCTTATTACAACAGAAATGGCAAAAATCTCTTCACTATTGCAAAGAAATTGTACACATGATAAAGAATGTGGAGTCGATATAGTGATTATCGTGACAGGCCTATTGCTAACTACCGCACACTAAAATGGATTCGCAATCTTCTATTTGGACAAATCCTTTCTCCTCTCCCACACAGTCGTCTTACTGCCAGATACAGAGCACACGTGAGAGCCCCTCCCGCCTCTCATTGCCGCCTGCTACAAACCCATGGGCCCTGGATGGAGTTACAGTTTTAAATACACCCTCACTCGATGGGTCGGTCGTGTCGTAGTTAGAATATATAGACAGTGACTTAAACAATAGCAAATAGAGCTGCAATAACCATCAGTGAGTCCAGTTTTTTGTGTGTCCAGGACAATGTCAACACTTCTTCAGAATGTGACAAAAAATATGAAGGAAATGATTGTGGACTTTTTCATTCGTTTGTATTCATTCCTCTTTCAAACTTAACTGGTGCTATACTTTGTCAGCTGTTTGTACTCGCCGTGGAACAAGTTTACATAATCACTTTATTTTTTACGAAGCACTTGCGGTCTACATAAATGTTTTGCATCAATCAGGTATAACATTACGTCCACCTGCTTTCTATGGAGCCCTATGCAACAACGCTCTATGTAAACCAGCATTCACTTCTTTAGCTATTTGAGCTGCAGTCGTAGGGGGATAAACAAAAACTATTTGTGATCTGATCCTGTGACAATCTGCCAATCTGGTAAGTTTGTTATTCAGCGCATTCACATTTAATGCAATCCGATTGGTCAGCTTCTGGGTTTAACCAATCACATTGAAGTGTGAACTCTCAAAAGAAGAATCCAGCTTTAATTACCACTTAGAGCCTGTATCTGACTTTGATTTCTTCTTATTTAGGAAAACAAAACAATTTATTTAATGTAGTGTAGTAAAAGAATCTATATGCGGAGGAAACGGGAATTTGAAAGCAGCCGTCAGGAACCAATCAGAGACTTTGTTGGACGAGAACGACGTGGAAACGGTTGCCTGTGACTCTTTCAGACAGTTGTTTCTCTTGCTGGTTCAACATCAGAGAGAGAGACGGGACTAAGTGGGCGGGGCTAACAGCTCAAATCCGAAACACATTCTTCATTTACGGTCAGAATTCAGGTACAGGCGCTTTAAGGCAATATAAAGCTTTGTATTTTGGAATTTGTGATCAAATTTACCTCACTCCTAAGAAAATCGTGATCATAATAATCTGCCGCCGTTATCCCACCCACTGAAGGTGCCACTGTGATAATTTGGTTGCCAGTGGTTACAATGTTATGCCTGGTTGTTGTTTGTGTGTGTGCGCCTCTGTTACAAAATATTACTTAATGAGAGTAATGAAAAAGAATATGACTGTCAGCATTACGATGACACGAACTTCATAAGCACATATGAGAGTACATATTTATTCAAAAGACGCGTATATTTATTCAAAAGATCTCATGCAAGTGGTGAACTGTACTCTGTATTTCTGTATATGTCTGATAACAGTTCACTATGACAATCAAGATTTTTTTCGCACTTCGATTCAGAATTTCGTATTTATTTTTCCTCCAAAGACACAAGTACACACGCAGCGACAAGCCCAAGTCACGTTTTCACCAAATCGTGAGGCCAAGATTCTACACAAGCACAGACAACACTGGAAAAAGCAAACAGCGACCTTTTCACAGAGCCTACAAGCTGCACACACATAAATATATTAAAGGTCCTGTATTACGCAAAATTGACTCTTGTGAGCTTTAAGCCACGTTATAATGTTGTTACCTCATCAAAAACATACCTGGAGTTGTGTTTTGTTTCATTCACACATGTTTGAGTAATCGCTTATTATTAGTCTGTCTACATCTGCAAAGCTCAAAATGCTCTGTTCCACCTTGTGATGTCATGAAGCGACAAGTTAACAGCTACCTTTCACCTTTCGTCCGGTAAAGATCCGCAATTCCAAGGCTAAATTATCCAAATGATTCTGGTGAAGGTGTGTGGAGTTTAAAACACAGTGGAGCACTTCCTGTATGACCACGTGACATCACAAGGTGGAACAGAGATAGTTTTCTGTTTGAGAGAAGAACTCAGCCTAAATATGCAGGGTTCGTGTGTTAAACGTGTGAATGAAACAAAACACAACTCCAGATTTGTTTGTGATGAGGAAACAACATTAGAACATAGAACAGCAAAGTCATGGGAAAGTTGACTATATACATATCATATCATATCAGTCGACTAGAACAAAGTATTCACTCAGTCTGGTCCACAATAATCAAATTGGCCCATTTTGAATATATAAGTATACTCAGAACCTTTGAAAAAAACAAAATCACAATTCATGTACAATATCCTGCTAAAGGACTGCACAGAAATCCACAGACACAACTATTAAAACTGCACTTAACTCAATCTACAGTTTTAAAGGGCACATTTTAAGCTGTTTTCTGATCTATGTTATAATGTTGTTTCCTCGTCACAAACAGACCTGGAGTTGTGTTTTGTTTCATTCACACATGTTTAACACACAAACCCTGCATATTTAAGCAGAGTTCTTCTCTCAAACTAAAAACACCCTGTTCAACCTTGTGATGTCATGTGGTAATACAGGAAACTCCACTGTGTTTTTAAACTCCATTCACCTTCACTAGAAGAACTTGGATGATTTCAGTCCTGGAATTGCCAGTCTCTATTGAACTAAAGGTAAAAGTAGTTGTTAACTTGAAAACTACCGCTTCATGATGTCACAAGGTGGAACAGAGCGTTTTGAGCTTTGGAGATGTAGACAGACTAATAATAAAGTGTTACTCAAACATGTGTGAATGAAACAAAACACAACTCCAGGTGTGTTTTTGATGAGCTAACAGCATTATAATGTCACAAAAAGCTCACATGACTCAGTTGTACATAATATAGCCCCTTTAAACAATATTGCAATTGAAAATATAAGAATACATTTCGAAGCTGCTTTGCTGTTTGAACTTAAGGTGTAAACATATAATTATGAACTACTATACGCAGATGATTTGAACTTGCACAAATACAACGGCACAATAGACTCAACACAAGACCAACTTCTATTTCTACTTGGCGCATTTCTTATGAACTTACATTTAAGCACAAATTATCCACAGGAAAATTCCAGACTGAGCACATATCAGATACTCCGACGTTCCCTGTCCTCCTGTCGGGACGTGAGAGGTTTTCCATTGATTAGTCCAGCTCAGTACCAACCAGCTCATGTCCTTGGTTTTTTCCTGCCCACTGGGAAAAGGAACGGTCTCGCGTGATCACCCACCGACACTATAATTTATTATTTTGAGTTGCCAGATTGGCTGTTAGATCAATTCTTTGTGAGATCAAAACTTGAGAAAAATGGTTTGTGTTTGAATAGGCAGCGCAGGAGCAGTTCGGGGACGTTGTTTGAAGGCTATTTTGTAAAGGTGATCTTGTACTTGTCTCGTGTCTGTTGAGAGCACTAGAAAGAAAGACCCAAAGATGATCAGACGGTTTTACAGATTTTGAAGGAGTTGGAAGGTTTTTTTTTTTGTTTTTTTTATTCCCTTTCACCTTGCGTTGTCTTTGTCCCTAAGTTTCTACTTTCAGGTTTTACAGGGACAACATTAGCAGTGTGCAATACATAGTTAGCATTAGCATTGTTTATCATAACATTTAGCTTAAATGTTTGAGTAACACCCACTATTGTAAAGATTTTAAATTTTTGATTGGCACTTTTACTCTTTTACTCCTCTGTACAAGGATCATTTTGGATATAATTTTGGTTTATGAAGTCAAACTTGATTTAACAAGGCTTGGGACTGGCCCACATTAGCACATATTTGCCTGTCCTTAAAGCATAAAATCACTATTAACAAACTACTATTACTACTGCTGCTAGTACCACTATTACTGTTACTACAACTACTACTTATACTGTAGTTTTACCATGACGATATAGTAATTATAGCTATTAAAAGTGGACAAACTGACCTGATTGTTACTGGAAGGGGATACCACTACTACTAATACTACTACTACCACTACTATTACTACTACTACTACTACTACTACTACTACTACTACTACTGCTACTACTACTACTTATATTACTGCAATATCACCATGACGATATAGTAATTGTCGCTATTAAAAGTGGACAAACTGACCTGATTGTAACTGGAAGGGGATACTACTACTAATACTACTACTACCATTACTACTACCACTACTACTACCACTACTACTACTACTGCTACTACTACTACTTATATTACTGCAATATCACCATGACGATATAGTAATTGTCGCTATTAAAAGTGGACAAACTGACCTGATTATGACTGGAAGGGGATACTACTACTACTACTACTACTACTACTACTACTACTACTACTACTACTACTACTTACATTATTGCAACATCACCATGACGATATATTATAGCTATTAAAAGTGGACAAACTGACCCTATTGTGACTGAAAGGGTATACTACTAATACTACTACTACTACTATTACTACTACTACTACTACTACTGCTACTGCTACTACTACTACTACTACTACTTATTGCAATATCACCATGATGATATAGTAATTATAGCTATTAAAAGTGGACAAACTGACCTGATTATGACTGGAAGAGCATACTACTACTACTACTACTACTACTACTACTACTGCTACTGATATTATTGTAATGTCACCATGACGATATAGTAATTGTAGTTATTGTGACTGGAAGGGCATCTGGCACACACACGATCACGATGCCAGTCCATGCATGTTTTGACTTTGTGACGACATAAAAGTAAAAGATTATCACCAAATAGTCCTGTTTATTACTGCTCATAGTGGGGAGTTATTTTGAAGTGTTACCAGTATCTGTCTGTTTAAAGTGGACCTACGCTCATGTTTTACCTTAAGCCTCTAAGATTTCTGCCTTAGAAGTTGATGGAGACTTTCTAATCATTTTATCGGCAGAGTTTTACCCAAAGAGGAGGTCACAATATCCACATTCATTGCAACATTCCTCCCACCGCTCTCGAGTTACAGAGCGGTTTTAGCTCAGTTTTGTGGGGCTCCTTCGGGCAGGTTCAAGCCCCGGTTTTCATATTGAATCAAGCGAAATGGAAGAAATTCACTTACTCATGCCGTTATATTCCCCAAATCCAGAACTTTCTCAGCTAAAGTTGCGTTTGGTTCACACTGAGGAGAATCTACTCTTGCTTGGCTGCTCACCCCTCCGCCCCAGTGCTCCCTCTGCAGTGATTTCCATGACAACTGTTATAGTGTTATAGCTGTGGTTCCAACATGGCCGCCGGCTGAGACGCCTTGTGCAATCAGAAAAAACTCAAAACTTGAACTCAAACAAGAAGAAGTACATTTATGAATATATCTAAGTCAGATGTTTGTGTATGAAACGTGTGATATAAGTATATATATATATATAAATATAGGCCTATAGATGAAATGATTATATTATGTAAATGTCACCATCTCTTCAGTTTTATATTATAGTGACCATTTTGTACAGATGTTTCCTTTTTTAATTCACTGAGAGAAGTATGGCATTTTAAAATAATTTATTCACGAGCATAACCATATTTTATATGTTTAAAATGTACAAATAACAACCTCTGTAATATATAATTTCATGTTTATTTTGTTTATTTATAGTAAGTTCCTAATTCCGTGCAGCGTCTGACAGCACCTGCGTTTAGGGATTTCAATTTTTTTTTCAATTGTCGGAGATACGTTCACTGTATTTTATCGTTTTTGTTTTACAGATGACGAATTTGGTTTGTAACGTTGTGGTTCCTACTGTTAGGCTTCTGGTTTAGGGCCTTACTTTTCCTATTGAACTGAGTTGGCTTTAAGTTTTTGTCACGTTTGCATGTGCACAAGAGCGGACGAGGACTGCGTATTCAGAAAGGATTTCAAAGGTCGTCCATTTCGCTCATACAGTTACATCAAGACAATTATACGACATAGCTTAAATCCCTTCTTTTTATAACAAACATAGATCTAGTATGTAAATGAGGTTTTTACATGAATGTGTGGGCGAACCAAACTCTTCAAAACCGTAGTGACATCACGAATCGACTAAATGTAAATAGGCCGAGCCAATTCTTCGCGACAAATTGTCCAAAAAGAGAATTTTTTTTGTTACTAAACTCCACAATGGATACAGCGGTATATAATACAAAATAATGCATGTTTAGTATCAAGCAAACGCACGGTACAGTCCATAAAAAATGTTGTCTTCATGTTTTTCCCAAAAGAACGATTCTGTTGGGAGTTTTACAAATGGAAGTTGCAAATTTTTGGTATCTGTGAAAGGCATGTTGTCTTACTGTGATGTTGTGATGACAGATGAAGGTAAGAAGGATACTAGCCGAGACGCTCCTATCCGTGAGTGACACCTATTTGTAGAGTAGTGTGAAATAAGAATAATACGAGAAAATAGATCTATTATAACACGATATATGGATTTTAAAAAGCCTACTACTGATACTAATGGAGAAACTAAATTATCAGTGTGGATGCCATGATATTCTGTGCGCTGTGTGTTCCCATGTGAGAAAACGGTAGGCGGGTGATCCTGCCTCCTTTTGTACATAATTGCTGTGGTTGTGTGTCTAATAAAGTGCAGCTCTCTTGTACACTGCCGCTGTCTGACCCTCATTTAATTAGGAGACGAAATGCAAGGTTTATTTTGAAGTTAAGGCCTGTCACAACAAAGCAGCACTTACTGGTTTGAGTTTTTCTAATTAATATAATTAGTGTGTCCGTTGCAGCTTGTTAAAGGTCCTATATTATGCAAAATTGACTCGTGTGAGGTTTAAGTCGTGTTGTAATGTTGTTACCTCATCAAAAACATACCTGGGGTTGTGTTTTGTTTCATTCACACGGAGCTCCAAAGCTTAAAATGCTCTGTTCCACCTTGTGATGTCATTAAGAACAGCTAGCTTTTACCTTTTGTTCACTAAACACTGGCAATTCCAAGGTTGAAATCATCCAAATGATTCTAGTGAAGGTGTGTGGAGTTAAAAACACAGTGGAGCATGTCCTGTATAACCACATGACATCACAAGGTGGAACAGAGTGTTTTCAGTGCCTAAATATGCAGTTTGTGTGTTAAACGTGTTTGAATGAAACAAAACACAACTCCAGGTCTGTTTCTGATGAGGAAACAACAAAAATCACTTTTGGTAAATAACATACCATGTAAAGGTACACAATAATAATCAGTGGTGGATGAAGTACTACATTTTGTTACTTAAGTAAAAATATAGATACAGAAGTAAAAGTATCACATGAAAAAAGTATATTAGTAAAAGTATTTACCCGTTTAAAAATGTCCTTTAAGAGTAAAAATAAGTATATCAAACCAGTGTTGTTAAGTTGTTAAAGTGTTAAATGTAGTAAAAATTATACACATTTATACATCGAAAGTAACAATACAAATCCATTTATTAATTTTCCTTATTATTTTTTTGTGTATTTATTTTTGTTTTGCTCAAAGCCAAAGCTTGAACTTGAGAACTTTAGTCAGGATGTTACCACGAACATGGTTAAAACAACCCCTCAAATCATATGAAAAGTACTTTTTACTTTTCAGTCCTGTTCAAAAATGTAGTGGAGTAGAAAGTACAGATACTGCTCTCAAATGTAGTGAAGTAAAAGTAAAAAGTATCCACTGTAAAATGTACTTAAGTAAAAAAGGTACAGATACCTAAAAATTCTCCTTAAGTGCAGCACTTTACTACTTGTACTTCATTACATTAAACCACTGACACTAACAATAATAATGAAAGACAAAACAAAAGTGAAGGTGAATGGATGGGAGGGGGTTCCAGAGGGCGGGGGCAGCAGAGGAGAAGGTGGTCACCTCTCCACAGATCTGACCTGTAACCCGGCCTGGTGGGGTCACCTGCGTGTTTCTATGGAGATTAATAGTTTAATGTCATACTGTGGAACACTCTAGGCAAAGCAATGGTAAGTGGTCACATTTTTATACAGCGCTTTTCCACCTTCAAGGCACTAAAAGCGCTTTACATCAAGGAACCACTCACCCGTTCATACACCAGTGTACGCAGACACAGAGGACAAGGGGGAGTTAAAGTGTCTTGCCCAAGGACATAACGACAGCGTTCATCTGTGGGAGTCAGTGGATCGGACCACTCTACCAGTGATGTTTATGTCGAGAGCGGGATTCGCACCGCCAACCTTTGGATCAGTGGACAAACGCTCTACCAACTGAGCTACTGTCGCCCGGTAACATCTCCGCCAAATAATTTCCATAATGTATCTTTAAATTAAATGTTTGAATTATAAGAAAAATATTGAGAATGCCATACAAAACATCTTTTATTATATCATGAAAACCTTGTGTATGTATCACATTCATAGTAAAGATATACTGTAACTTTTTAGGCAGTAAAATGGAGTACAGCGGTATCACAAATATCAGATAGTTCAAATTCAAAAGTATTTACAAGATAACATGACACTTAATGTTAACACACACGGCCTTTGGGTTATATAGTAAATAGTTATATTGTACATAGAGCTGTGTACTTTTATATATCTGTGATTTCAGTTACATTTGTCACAACAGCAGAGGCTTAACTGTCTTGGCGCTGAGCCGGCCGCCGTCCATCTCCTCGTCTGAACGGAGAGTTTCTCAGATCTGATGAAGGGGAAATCCATTTTAGCGTAGATAACAAACTGAAGATAACAAACTGTGCCCATAGTTACTGCCACGGCTTTAAAACCAACTGCTCCCCAAAATACTTCACTTTTCAGTAAAACTTTTTAACTGGACTAAAATGAGCCTGAGGTTAAAGGTCCTATATTACGCAAAAATTGACTCTTGTGAGGTTTAAGACGTGTTATAATGTTGTTCCCTCATCACAAACACACCTGGAGTTGTGTTTTGTTTCATTCACGCATGTTTGAGTAACTCTTTATTATTAGTCTGTCTACATCTCCAAAGCTCAAAAATGCTCCGTTCCACCTTGTGATGTCATGAAGCGGTAGTTTTCAAGTTAACACCTACTTTTTACCTTTAGTTCAGCAGAGATTGGAAATTAAAGGGGTGAATTTATCCAGACGATTCTAGTGAAGGTGTATGGAGTTTACAAACACAGTGGCGCACTTCCTGTATTACCGCATGACATCACAAGGTGGAGCAGAGTGTTTTCAGTTTGAGAGAAGAACGCAGCCTAAATATGCAGGATTTGTGCATTAAACGTGTGAATGAAACACAACACAACTCCAGGTCTGTTTGTGACGAGGAACATTATAACAGTGATCAGAGAATAGCATAATATGGGCTCTAAGGTAAATTAAGGTATAATTCATTCTCTCTGCATTTGACCCGTCCTTTCTCTCTACATTTGACCCGTCCTTTCTCTCTGCATTTGACCCGTCCTTTCACTGACAGTGGGGAATCATAGTGCACTGCCTGGTGACCCATTTCCAGATCTTAAGCTATTCATGGGTTTCAGCTTCCTGTCTGAGGGTTTTTCCCCATTCAAAAGATATAATGTTTTGTTTTAAATTGTTAATCGCTATGCCAACAGCCGCAGATTCTCATCATTCTGAAACCCACGATTAGGTTTGATCAGAGCATCTCGCTGGAGGACTATCTACCTCGCATGTTTTAGTATAATATTAAAAATGCAGCTTAATAGAGCGATGTTGCGGTGTAAACTTATCTAAACCAGGGCTAATCCAGGACTACGGGTGTTTTCACATTTACACACGCACCGCATCAGAACCGGGACTAAACTGAGACTAAACCAGGACTAGAGCAGGACCAAACCCAGTCTACATCAGGACTAAACTGATCTCAAGCCAAGACCAAACAAGGGTCAATGTGAACGCACCAAGTCGAGCTCTAAATTCAACTAGATTTGTATTAAAATTGTAAAAGACTTGACTAACCCTGCAGCCCACGTGCCCATGTTAATTAAACCCACCTGTGATGATGTCCTCCAGCGCTCCGTCCTTCCCCTCTCTGACCGGGGGCTTCTGTCTCTTCTTCAGCTCAGCGATCAAATCCATCTGAGGCATCTTCGGCATCATTGGACCCTGCGGTTAACAGTGTAATATTATTTTTTATTCATAACAACCAGAGGGTAAAAATAACGGAAAATTTCTAGCTTACAGGGGTCTACATTTTGTACAGGCACAATGAAAAAAAACATTTAAGATCCCATATTATGCTATTTTCTGACCTATGTTATAATGTTTTTTTTCGAAATGAGTTTTGTTTTGTTTCATTTTGTTCATCATTTAACACGCAAACCCTGAATATTTAAGTTTTTCTCTCAAACTGAAAACACTCTGCTCCACCTTGTGATGTCATGCGGTAATACAGGAAGTGCGCTGTGTTTGTAAACTCCAAACACCTTCACTAGAATCGTTTGGATGATTTCAGTACTGCAATTGTCAATCTCTACTGAACTAAAGCTAAAAGGTAGATGTTAACTTGAAAACTACCACTACATGACATCACAAGGTGGAACAGAGCATTTTGAGCTTTACAGATGTAGACAGACTTTTAATAAAAGCTCAAACAAAACACAACTCCAGGTATGTTTTTGAGGAGGTAACATAATTATAACATGGATTAAATCTCACAAGGATCCATTTTGTGTAATATAGGACCTTTAAGCATGAGTGAAAATAATAACTGAAAATGGAAGTAATAATATTTGCTTAGGTTAATTATTAAGTACTTTTTGTTGGTACCACTACAACTTCTGTAGCATTATGTGATTCAGTACAATGTCGACTGTAAATATGGCTACTACACTGACTTCTGGTTATTTTAATTACTTAAATGAGCCAAAAAAGCATTCTGGACGATGCCCAACAATCTTCTACCTATTACTTTATATAATACATCCCAATATTTACCTTTTGTCCTGGAGATTTAGCTGGAGATGGTGATGATTCCTTTGCTTCACTCATCTCCTCCATTTTCTTTTTCTGTTCAATTTCTTTCTGCACCGCCTGTAAGTACAGAAGAACCGATGTATTGATTTATATATAAATTTTACAACACAAATGACTTACTTTGACAGATTCTCACCTTATAGGCTTTTATGAATCGGCCAAAAATGGGGAAGAACATGGAAGGCTGTGTAGTTTTGGGATTTTCTCCAAAATACTCCACCGCAGAGCTGTAGGATTCCTGGACAGGGAACAGAACAAGTAAGTACAAGGTAAGTCTAAGTCTGGCTCTAATAAATACATAAAGATTGACAGAAATATTTAAATTTGGGTAAGATACATACATTTGCAATTAACAATTTGTTTATATAATTATTGTGTAAATAATTTCCTTTACATCACCCCTTTAAATCACCCCTTTACATCACCTCTTTACATCACCCCTTTACATCACCCCTTTACATCACCCCTTTACATCACCCCTTTACATCACCTCTTTACATCACCCCTTTACATCACCTCTTTACATCACCCCTTTTCAGTATTTGAAATTCTAATCACAACTGTAAAAACACGAAGTACTGTGTATTGTTTTGTTACTAATGTTGTAAATTCTGGTATTTCTGTGATGTGTTACAGATTCTTTCCCCTGTCGCCAATAGGAGCCAGACTATTTTTTTAGTCCTGATCCTCATGTAAAAAGTCTCAAGAACTGCAGTGCAAACATGTATATTACATTATATTCAGTTTTGGGAAGTTACTAAATGCATGTACCAAAAATACATATTCTGAATGAACAGTTAAGGGGGAGGGAGTTACGGCCCCAGGCCTCGTGCTCTTCCCGTTTTATTGTATCTGTCCTATGTTTTGTGTGTGTTGAATCTCTCCCCTTTTCCTCATGTGATCCTGGCTGTGTGAGTCCTCACTGGTGATTGGACCATTTTCCCACCTGGCCAATCCTGTGTCTCACCTCATGTGATCTGGCTGTGTGAGTCCTCACTGGTGATTGGACCATTTTCCCACCTGGCCAATCCTGTGTCTCACCTGCAGCCCCCTCCCTCCATTTAAGGAGATTCAGTGCACCTCCTCGGGGCTGCTGGCCTTGGTGGTCAGTCTGCCATTTTGTGTGTGTCTCTTTTGTCATGTCACTAATGTGAAAGTGACTCTCGTCTTTAGTTTATGTAAAACGTGTCTCTTTTTCTGTCACTACTGTGGCTGTGTTTCCGAGACACTCGACCGTGTCAGTGACTCTGTGTTTGTTTGTCATGTGTTTGTATAATTTGTGTCTTAGTTAAACTTAACCTTTGTTACTCTTTTGTTTAATCCTTGCACGTTTACATTTGTTTGAATATTTTAGGTCTCTTTTCTTTAGTTCACCTTTTACAACCCTGTACATTAAATTACTTCTTTATTTCACCATTTTTCCATCTTGGTTTTTGTTACTTCCCTGACCCTAGACGGGCTGGGTCGTAACAGTAGTATTCAGAATACAGTTACTTTTCTAAAATCGAAGGAGTACATGGCGGTACACACAATTTTGGCTTTGGACTCCACGGTATTAATGAGAAAAATAGTAAACATAGCTCTTGCAGTTATATGTGTGCGTGTGTGTGTGTGTGTGTGTGATTTTTCCTTCCCTAATAAGATTTAAATTAATGCATAACAAACAGTGCAACAAAAATAAAACTGTCCGTAATTATATGCCATGTTTTTTCCACTATAATATAATGCAAATTGGAGTAAAAGTATTCATAATCCAGTACTCTGATTGAACCATGTATCTGAATACTTTACAAAATACATTCTAATGCAAGTACTCAGTATTCTGTAAGTAAATACATTTTCAAAGTATTCTTCCCGTCACTTCTTAAGCAGTACCTGTGCTGTTTTACTGTCTTTAATCAACGACTCCAGTATCACGCTGTTGTTTTTGATAAACTCCTTCAAAACTGTGCTGTCGTCCTGCACCAGAAACTCCTTCTTGGTCATCTCCATGCCCCTCTCCAGAGCGCGTATGTCCGAAAGTACGCCATCTAGGGACACTGGGAGGTACAGCAGAGGTGCGCTTGGTTTAAATACATTCTCACAAGTTCAGTAACACATTTCTTCATAACTTTTCTGTACCCAGTGCCGCCTTGTCCACAAAATGTAAATCGGAGTGGAAGTTGACCAAGTCCGGGTATTTTTCTTGGATGACGTTAGTGATAAAGTGCAGTAACGTCTGTGAGCGATCTGTTGACTTGGTTTCCAGTAGCTAAAATGTAAAATAAATGAGTACATGTTAGGAAAATGTTTGCGCTGTATACACAAAAATAATAAATACATTGTTTCATTAAAGGCGCTGTACCTGATTTTTACTCTCTTAAAAACGTGAACAACAGAAAAAGTTCATTTTAAACGGTTTACATAGGTCTTAAGTCTTTCCTTGTGCATTCTAATTATTCACAGTGATGAGTTTATAAGCGCTTTTCGCAACTTCCAGAAGCCGGAAAGGAGTTTGGGAGTCATGGTAAAGCTAACAATTAACGTAGCATGCTAACCGCACACTTCCTGATCACTGGACGATAAAATGCTTTATAATAAGATGCAGACAGAACACAGCAGTCTTATTTTGAGCTGCTTATACATTATATCTGTATGTGGGTAAGAGACATTTTGCTCAAATACACAAAACAAAATAAAAATAAAACAGGTACAGGCTCTTTAATTGATACTTACAAGGTCTAAGCTCTGGAGTCTAAAGCCGTACGCAGCGCCTCTTTTACTGCTGTTCATGTAGTTACCAAAAGCCAAAACGATCTAAAAGAAAACATCATTAATTTACATATTGATTTTTTCATCTGAAGCATTTTTTTCCCTCTAAACTCACTTCTAGGATTTTTTTCAGCTTGTCCGAGGATTTGATTGACATGGAGGCAGAAATCAGTGAGTCTATTTGCTGCAGAAAAAGTACAAAATCAATATTAATGTTTGAAAGTGCTTTTTTTCTTTGATTTGTGTCAGACTTGTAGGACGGACCGGCTGAAGGCGTTTGACCGAGTCTGGAAAGTTTCCCATGAAAGTGAGGGTGTTGATGCGCTGATGAAGACGAGGGATTTTTCCAAAACGCAGAACGAAGCGGTCCTCGTCCGCCAGCTCCTCCATAGGTCGGCCGTCTTTCTCGTAATTCTTCAGCAGTTTCATCTCAAAGTCTGATGGTATGAAGGGCTCCAGAAGCTCCAGCAGGTCAATGGACAGAGAGCTCTGGTCATATCTACAGAAACAAAATGATATATACAGAAAACGTGTAATAGGGGTGAGAGAAGATAAATAGAACTTAAAGGTGCGCTATGTAACTTTTTCTGTTGGGGGTATCGTCACCTGCTTGTCACTATGGAGATGTTATCATTCTGCCGGGAATGTTCCTCAGTATGGCATTAAACTTATCTATCTTGCCTTTATTCAGTGGTGGAAGGTAGCAAAATAAAAGTAGTAAAGTACTGTACTTTTTACTTTTACTTCACTACATTTGAGAGCAGGTATCTGTACTTTCTACTTCACTACTTTTTAACTGGACTGATAAGTAAAAGTACTTTTCATATGATTCGAGGGGTCATTTTGACCATGTTCGTGGTAACATCCTGACTCAAGTTTTTGAGTTCAAGCTTCGGCTTTGAGCAAACAAAAATAGACAAAATTCATAAGAAAAAATAAGAAATTGATTCGTGTTGCTACTGTTGACCAAAATATGTATCATTTTTTAATCAATATCACTACATTTAACACTTTAACAAATGAACAACACTTTTACTTTTTACTCTTAGTACATTTTGAAACGGGTACGTAAATACTTTTAAGTAAGTAGATTTTTTCATGTGATACTTTTACTTTTACTTCAAAAACTTTTTACCTCTGTATTACCTCCGTACTTTTACTTAAGTAACAAAATTGAGTACTTCATCCACCACTGTCTTTATGTAATCACAGGTGTTTATATGGCCATACTGTGGAACATTGCAAGCGACATCTCCAGGTAGCAGACCCCCCGCCAGAAAAGTTACATCGTACACCTTTAATTACTCAAATAAAGTGAAAAACAAACAAACGGCATGATAATTGCAACTATTCTAATTATCATGAGTGTGACTGATGACAGATTCTAATAAAACATTTAAAAAGTGATGTTATACGTACGTCTCTATGGCGGTGCAGATCTTGTCTGGTGTGGTTCCTCCTTTGCGCAGTGTGATAGCCAGATTTTTGGATTTATTTGGGTCGATGAGTGTCGTTTTGGGTGGCGCTTTCTGGGAGGCCTTCTTCGTTTTACAGGTCAGGTCTTTAGCGGTCCCCTGTGCCTTGGTTTTAAAATGCTCTTCAAAAATATCCATGTTCAACTCCTATAGGACGAGAAGAAACGTGAGGAAAAATAGCTTTGTTTTTTAAGATCAGAGTTTACCGTCTAACTGAGCGGCTCTTACCCCGAGGATCTGTTCATCGTCCAGCTCGTTGAACACTGTGCCGGTCACCTGGTTGGGTTTGAGGGCCTGCCAGTTCAACAGGGGCATCCTGAACTTGGTCTGAATGGTTTTCTTGGTTTTAACTGCGGAGGAAACAAAAACATAACACAAGGAAGATCAAGCTAAATTAACACAGCTGTAGTAGTTGTTACGTTTGGGCACTTTTCTCCTGTACTTTTTTTATTTGCTTACATTTTTGTATGATTTTTTTAGAAGTTAGTCCTATTTTTTCCTGTATATTTTTCTTATTTCTAGTTAGTCATTAGTTGATTTAGAATTTTTGCTTGTTTTTGTATATATTTAGTAAAGTATTCTTTTCATAGATTTGCTCCTGGTCGTTTTGTTTCTCCACATCATACTGCGCGCCCTGATTCTGCCGCTGCCCCCTGCTGGCACACCTACGCCAGCATCCATAGCTTTTTTTTTTTGTTTTGCCTGGTGAGTTCAGACGTTCTGTTTTCGTTCTTTATTTTGTGTAGGGATAGTTTATGGAGTTTATGGGTTGTTTTTCCATTAGGGTAGAAACAACTATTTTACGCTGGCCAGCTCATGTTTTTTTCCTTTGTTACTTTGCTTTTTTGGGCATGGGTTTGTTAAAGGTTTTTTCCAACATCTTAAAAATCAAGAAGTTAATGTTAAAAAAAGTACTAAAAAATGTTGAACCCTTATCTTTGTTTGCGGTGTCCATATTCAGTGTGTTTTGATCTGCTTTTGAGCCATAACAGTAGTAATATCTGAGTAGCCAGTATTATTACTGACTCATCGTATAATTTCTACAAATGTTACTAGTTACTGTTATGGCTACAGCTGTTGTGACTATTACTACTACTGCTATTACATAAAACTAAGATTACTCAACACTAGCAAGTAAGGCTGTTTAGCCAGGATAAAACCAGTGGATGGATAAAACATGTTCAAAGATCAGTGGCTTTTCACAGCAAGTACCACCTCCGAAAATATTTGGAACTGTAAAGGAATCCGAGAACCACTGAACTACATTCAAAAGTTTCCGTGTTATTTTGTGTGTGGCGTAAAGTGACTTGTTGTAAGAGTCTGGCAGAAACATGATTATTGCTATAATGGTGTTGTAAAAGGGGGCGGGGTCAAGTAAGTGTTTGCTTCTTCCCCCTCCTTTTTGGAATTTTTGGATTTGAAGACTAGATTCACGACTGGAAATTTAAAATATTTCGTTTCGCTTGTTTGAACATGCCATTAATATCCGAATAATTGTATTATTATTAAAAGTTCAAAATACAACACAATGAGAGTTTGAACTGTCCATAAGAAGAAAAAACCTTCCTCTCTGGTACTTTTCCCACAGTTTGAGAACCGCTGTCCGTTGTTCCTGTTCTTACCAGGCTCAAGCTTTGGAGCTCCTGGTGGTCCCATTCCGGGTGGAGGAGGAGGCGCTCCTGGCCCAGGGGGAGGAGGTGGTGGTCCCGTCCCCGGAGGAGGAGGAGGGGGTGGGGGGCCCCCC
>KN486161.1:0-11752 GCA_000787095.1 Periophthalmodon schlosseri
TAATAATAATAATATAATAATAATAAACAATGCATCTACGCTCGAGATCTTTTATCTTTAAAAGTTGGTTTCAAAACGATAAAAGTAACTTGTGCGTAACGGTGACATTTAAGTTGCCTTAAACAAATAGCGTAAATATTACGTTAACATTACACAAATAACATTTTTGATTTGGAATAATGTGTTACACAAGAAATTGTATATAATGTGTTACACAGGAAATAGTATTTTCAAAACGATAGGCTCTAGGCCCATGTTAATTATTATGTGCGTAAACATTTTTAGGAGCCATTTTAACGGCAGTTGGTATAATATGACATATTTTTTGCATAGTTGCGTTATGCATCACTGATGTCACTTTTTCGGGGTTTGGCCTGTAACTTGGCGTTTTGCTCCTGCATGTAGGGTGCACTGCGTCCAGCGCGTGGCCATACCTTTGCAGTTGCCCAGTGACCATCACCGGCGTCTCGCGTGCCACCGGCCGCCCGAAAGTGTTCGACGGAGAAGCGTGTTTACGGAGCGGAAGGGTCTGTTTCCTGCCTGTAACAAAACCCAGACTCACACCGAGTGTCAAGGAGCTACTCGATGCTGGATGTGACTCTCCAATATATCATCTTCATTTCAAAATCAGCGAGATAAGAGAGGTAAGGTCAAACCCCCATTAGAGGTCAATGCTGATAGGCCGCAGAACTGCTGAGCACGAGGGCAGTTTTTTAATTTATACCGATGTGTTAGATACTATTGACTTCATGTTTGTTATAAACAATTACTTTAAATGACTTTAATGTTGGCCAATGGATTTAGTCTGTTGCCATAAAGTCTTGGGCATGTTTCTTCATGTCTCCTTTCACTCCCGATCTGTGGCACTCCAACTTGTTGAAGCAATGTCTTTTTGCAGAAGGGCAGGTGTAGTTTATATGTTTAGTCCAGATGTGTTTACAGGTCCAGAAACACAACATTTATATAAAAGTAAGTCTATATGTTTAGTCCAGATGTGCCCAGAAACACAGCATTTATATGTAACAGAGTTTGATGACTGAGTATTACCAGGCTGTATTTACCTGCTAATATGGACTGACTCTGTGTCTGTTTAGGATGTGACTGTTTCCCTGTCAGTGGGACTGCCATCTTTTTACAATTACTTGACATAACTTTTCATGCATGGCACAATATCCTATACTCTTTATTATTCTTTAGACAGGGCTCACTCCTGTGATGGAGAGCAGGGATTTCTTTCATATTTAATATTTTTAACCTAACTTAAAAATGATGATAAAAAAAAAAAAAAAAAAAAAGATATTTAATAATCTATTTCAAAAGATATGTGTGGGTTTTTTTTGTTTTTTGGTTTTTTTTTTTGTTGTTTTTTTTGCATTTTTTAAAAATTAGGTGATACCTGCCTTTCTAATGAGTCATTGGTTGAAGCCAAGCAAAGCAGTGTCAGTAGTACAGTGGCTTATATTGTGCATTTGTGTTTAAAAATATTCTTACTTTACTCAAGAGCTTATTTTCACAATGAAAATGGCTTTAGGATATAGTGATAAACAAGTTTTATCTGTTAATGACCTTAAAAATACAATGAGGAAAAAGGAAAAGTTATTTCCATTAAAAGTGCAAGTCTCATTTAGCTCCTCTGTTCTTTCCTTGATCCTTTGGTGAGGTGATGGCAAAGCCCCAAACCGCTTTGTGTCCATAGCCGCTCTCAGTTGTTCCATGTCCCGGAAGGTAAGTCTTATCAGCCGCCCAGTGTGGTGGTGTCAGTAGCCAGGGCCTAGACGCTGCTATTGTGCCGCTGCCTGAGCTCGAGTGACGGATGACAGAGGCTTCTCACCGGAGGAAATGAGGAGGCCGTGGAGACCAGCTCCAGGACTGAGTTCGGCTTTAACCCCGTTCTCACACGTTTGCCTTGAGTCCTCCGTGCTCCACGTAAACACGAGTAGCTAAAGACAAGAGAGTAAACCTGCCTTTTTCAGAAGGTAAGAAAAGGATATCTTCATTTGGTGATTGGTTATTGGTGTTTCATTGTGGACTCTATCGCTGGGACCATGAACAGAGGAAGTGAACTTGGTCAGGCCAGTCTGGGTCCCCTGCCCTCTGGCCTCCCTTGGGTGCTATAAATTAGCCTGTTGTAATTCTCTCCCAGACGGCCTTACCCCAGCAGGTGTGTGTTTGTATATGTGAGCGCGAGCAGGAGGGTGTGAGGACTGTGATCTACGGTGTTGGGAATGCGGCTCGGAGGAAGCACACAGCCTAAATATGTTTATCCTCTCTGCTTCCACACAGGCCCATAGAGATAACCACACAGAGGGGCGGTGGGCTGGGCTCCGTGGGCTCTCTCCTGTTTTCTTTTTAGCCCTCTGCTGTGGTTGGCCCATTGTAAATGCACTGTAATTTACATAATTACGGTTCATAATCGGAATCATTGTTAATTAACTATTTGCTTAGTGAATCTTTTTTCATTCTTTATTAAGGCTGTGTATACTGCTGTTATTATGAAGTCTTTAGTTTTTGTGGTCGTTTTTGTGCTAATATGTCCAGAGAGCACTTGCAGTGTTATTTCACTTGTAACTTTCCATAAAAATGAGTTTGAATAAATACACTGCAGTCAGAATGTGCACATACTTTTAAGCTTTAAATTTCACAGAAACATAGGTATATAAAAAAAACTTCACTCTCCAAATAAGTTGCTTGTTGAAGAACTATTTTGACATATCACAGTCCTCAAAGTAATTTTATTCATGATGTTTGTATGTGTGTGTCTGCATACAAATTTGAGTATGAAAGTAGACAGGAGTTGAGCTTGCCATACAGAACACACAGTGGATGTGGAATGTTGTCAGACACAGGCAGCTCTGATGTGTAGCCTGCATGCTTCATCCGTCAGTGCACTACAGAGAGAGGAACAGGGAGGTCCTGTCTTCTGTTGTTGCTGTGTCTAGCTTCTTGTTGGAGAATTGATGACATTGTCTTTGGAAAACAAACAGGGCGGGAAGCTAAAAAGGTGGTCACTCACCACAGAGCCGTGACCCAAAGAGACTGGGGCCATTGCAGCGTGTGAGCAGCATGTGAGCCGCACGGCAGCGTGGCCCCAGAATGTGTGTGCACACGCTCGTGTTTGTGTTTCTGTGATGCCTCTGCAGGAATGTGACTGACTTGTGTCTGAATGTGTGCCTTTGTGTCCTTTAATGACAATCTGCTATAGCGGCACCCAAAACATGCACGCAGAATGAAAACACCAGGACTCTGTTGGCACTCAACATCTCTGTCATGGAGGTAGCTGCCAAAGTAAATGTTCCGTATGTGAATGACAGAAAATGCAGGGGATGTGTGTGAACGTTTCCTTGTTGACTAATATATTGATCTAAACAGGACAGTTACTTGTCTGTGGGCACTGTGTTGCTGGAGGGACTGGCTGTCAGTCTCACCTCTGACTCACTCCTCACATCAGTACAGACCGAAGCCCCGAGGCCGCACCAATATGTAGCAGCAAACCCTGCCTCGGCCCCCAGCCTTGTTCTGGAAGCTCAAATCCTATAATTGCAGAGCTGACAGCGATAGCTAACATACGAGACACCCTCACCTGGTCGGAAAGAATGAAAACATCTACTGTCAAAGTGAAGGCAGGGAGGGAGTGGGGGGTGTTCCCAGGTATGGAGCAAGAGTGCAGCGCTCAGATTAAAACACAGGTCACGATAAAAGAAATATGAAATACCCCAGTGACATTAAAGTGCAGATGAAGTTAGATTATGTTACCAAAACACAAGTAACATAATTTAACATATTTTTGCTAAAAAAAATCCCTGTTTTTGATGATCACATCTGTAGCAGATGTGACATGTAAAGGTAATTTCATAACTGTCAACAATCTCATCTTATATATACAGTAGTTATTATCTGACAAATACAAATATATGACAACAACTTTATTCTCTTAAATAAATGTTTAAACTATCCGGACTGTCAGTGTCCCTTGAGGATACACAGTCCCTGCATTTTGGATCCATTTTCATCCACTGTGGCTGAGTGTCTTCAGAATCACAGTAAGAAGGCTGCAGGTTGGACTGTTCCTTTCCGTACAGTGTTTGCATGTTGCAGGATGAGTCAAATGTAGAGAATGAATTTCCCTCTAAAGGGATTTACAAAGTATAATGTAACATTAAGCATTAAGCATTTTGGTACTTTAATCTCTAAACATTTGCTACTATAATTGTTAATCATTACAAAAAACATAATTATTTGTGGACAAACCTCCTTGTCAAATCCTGATCTCGTCTGATCTCAGAAGCTGCGGGGCTGGGCCTGGTTAGTACTTGGATATGAGAGCGATGGGAATACTATGTGTCACAGTGGAGTACCATTGGCAAAAACTGTTGTGTCCTTAGGCCTCACCCACTTTGGCTTGAATGATTGGGGTGTGTGCGTGAGTATTGGCAGCTTTGCTTCCGTCAGTCTACCCCAGGCATTATTAATTAGCATTGGCATGCATTTATTCATTGACATTACTTTTAAAAACATTTTTATTGTGAGCGGGACGGCCTCTCCATAGATCTGACCAGTAACTTGGCCTAAAAATAGTATTATAAATACTTGTTAGAGTTGAGTTAGTATTTTAAATGTGTGTGAAACAGTTTTGTCTTGTTCTCAGAGAGACCAAAATAATGGGGACACAGACAGTGGAAGAAATCCTTATCTTAAACATCCCAGTCTCTAGTGCATTTTTAAAAGTCTCCCGGGAAGTCTCCCATAGAGCAGAGCAGAGCAGGCTGCACTGGCCTTCATTTATCAACCACTTGAGGTCCTGCAGACAGCTGTGTGGAGAGAGCCGGGAGCCAGCGTGTTTACACCAGAACTCAACCTGGCCTCTCAGGACAAAACAAATGAAAGTCTGTGCACAAAGTCATTTACACAATGTTACATGCACTCACTCAAACCCTGATGGGCTCATGGCCAGACGTGATGGCACACGTTTCCAGATTTAAAATATTATTTTGGGTTCCTTTCTTAAAAGCTGGAATTAAGTTCAGCCTGTGTGCACCAACAGATGAAGCTAAATCTTACATAAGAAAGATTTATCTTCAGATCACCCTAAACATCATTTTATGTCAGTACCAAGGTGAGCCTGTGGCACCATCTCATGGCGAAGGACGGTACTGCATGAAGCGAACAGCATTTTGTGGTTTTGACACTGTTGCGTCATTTCTGTACCGCTGTCCTCATTGGTCCATTGCATCTGTGGTAGGCCTATAGCAAGAACGAACTTTGACCCATACATCTTATCTTTTCCGATTGGTTTGTCAGTAGAAGCCTGATTTTTGTATTGGTTAATCCGCTCACACCCACCGCGCGCACGCCAAATCCAACGGGAGCCCGCCTGTCCTCCCCCATCTCTCCCTGTGCGGGGGGAGGCTATAATAGGCGCCCATCCACTGCTCCCCTCATCCTAAAGCTGCAGATATGTCCGTGTTCTGCGAAGTTCCTCAAGCAGCCCCTGTGGCTGTCTTCAAGCTCACACAGGATTTCAACAACGACCAGTTTCCGAAAAAAGTGAACCTTGGAGTCGGAGGTAGGTCTTTCTAATGTAGATTCTGATGATCTTCGTGTCAGAGTTAAAGCCTATTTCCATCTTATTATATATTAATACTAGCGCGTTATTATTTTATAAGAATAAAGATTAGGCCTATGCTAAAATAACCTTTCCCATGCGATATAATATAAACTACAATTTGCATGGTTTGTCCTAACAATATGAATTTGTCATGACACGCCCCATTTATCACATCTCTCATTTCCTCCTGATTGTCACATTGTTTCTGATAATGTATCAGTTGTTGTGCAACCACCGTGAATAGTGATAGACCCACAGCTCTGAGCCTTCAACCCCCGGGAGTAATCTCCCAGTGTCCGGCCTTTGATTGGATTAGCGCAAGATGACGACAAAGCTCTTGCATAGATTTAAATATTTATGTAGCATGGATTCCTGCTTTAAAACATATTCATGCTACACTTTACTTGGTACAACTAAGGTCTTTCTCCTTTTGGCTCTTAAAACAGCCTTTATTAGTGGAGATAATCCCCTCTCCAATGGGAAGCACACTGCAGATGGCCATCAGCTGATGCAGAAAGTCAAGATATTGCACCCAAATGTCATAAGAAATCAAAACACATGAGACATAACACATTTGCCTTACAAGACCCAGAGTATTGAACCCCATATAAAAGCTGGCTCCTATATTCTGCTGAGTGTGGCATTATGAGCTCTAATCTGAGCCAAACTAATAAAACTGACTGTCCCGATTGCTGCTTTACTTCCTTTGCTCATGATTGATGATAACATGATTAGTCTAATCAGTTTGTTGCAGCCTACAGGACGGACGAAGGCCTACCTTGGGTTTTGCCTGTAGTGAAGAAGGTGGAGAAACTCATTGTTGAAGATGACAAGTTAAATCACGAATATCTCCCAATTCTGGGTTTGCCTGAGTTCAGGTCCTCTGCCTCCAAGATCGCCCTGGGAGATGACAGTCCTGCTATCAAAGACAACAGGGTCTGTGCACTGGAGACGGACCACTTTCACTTTAGAGTTTTTTAAATTATTTATGTATTTATTTATTTATTTAAAGCTAGACGTACAAGTTAAGCATTTTTAAATACAAGGTCGTAGGTCCAAGACATATTAATAACAAGACAGAAGACATAACGGGACAGTTTGTAGACAAGACAAAAAATAATAAATAAAAATAAACCATGAGTGAGTGTTTATGTGTGTAGCGTGTGTGTGTAGCTAAAGCATGTTGAAGCTGAAGGGAAGAGAGAAAGAGCGAGTGGGGGTTCACTTTAGAGTTTAAAGGGCCTGAGTGTAGAATGACTTTTTACAGGTGGGAGCTGTTCAGTGTCTGGGAGGCACAGGTGCACTGAAGATGGGAGCAGAGTTCCTGAGGCGCTTTTACAATGGAAATAACAACACCAAAACTCCTGTCTACGTGTCAGCGCCCACATGGGGTAAGACTTATCAGCTCATAATGTCACATGATGTTCACATTATATATTGTACGATGACGGAAAAATTCTGTCTATTTCAGAAAATCACAATGCTGTTTTCACCAATGCCGGATTTGAAGATGTCCGTCCGTACAAGTACTGGGATGCGGAAAGGAGAGGGCTGGATTTAGCAGGCTTTTTGGGAGACCTGGAGGTAAGTAATGAACTGCATGTTAACCCACTTTTAACCTCTGTTCTTTTTTTAGTTATTTCAGTGACATGTATTTTCTTTGTGACAGACCTGTCCAGAGCGCTCCATATTTGTTTTGCATGCATGTGCCCATAATCCGACCGGCACAGATCCCACACAGGAACAATGGATGCAAATAGCTGAAGTAATGATGGTAAGGCATGAACATGTTCACAGAGCGCTCTCAGCATTGGTCACCGGCTACATGTGGTCAAAATGTGGTCAAAATGTAAACAAAAGATTTCTTTCTTTCCAGAGGAGGAGGCTGTTTGTATTTTTTGACTCAGCGTACCAGGGATTTGCTTCAGGAAGTTTGGACAAAGATGCGTGGGCCGTCCGGTACTTTGTTTCGCTGGGGTTTGAGATGTTTTGTGCTCAGTCGTTTTCTAAAAACTTTGGCCTTTACAGTGAGTGAAAGCAAAATGTTTGAAATAGGCTTAAACGGAACCTTATACCACATTTAAATAAAGTACTTTTTTTCTGTCAGATGAGCGTGTGGGAAACTTGACTATTGTGGCCCAGGATGCAGATAACCTCAAGAGAATTTTATCTCAGATGGAGAAGATTGTGAGGACGACATGGTCCAACCCACCGTCTCAGGGAGCGCGCATTGTAGCTGTAACCCTTAACTCGCCTCAGCTCTTTCTCGAATGGTCAGTATTAGAAATATGGGTTTTTTCATGGCTCATGGCTAATGCCGATACCAGTATTTTAGAATCTGCCGATATTTTGGGGCCGATATATAGGGCAGATTTTGATTATTTTCCTCAAATTATGTCATTTAAATTTACTACAAACTGAACCACAACCCCTTTTTTACCACAGACCTTTAAGAGAGCAGTGTATCACATTTAGTGCAGTTGTCTCGTCATATTAAAGTGTTAAACAATATAAAATAGAGCTTTGTGTGAACGTTCTAGGCAGCAAATCCACCAAAACAAAATATCGGCCTGTGCTGGAAATGTAAGGCCGATAGCCGATACGCTAAAAAGTCCAAATATCGGCCCTAATATCGGTCTGTCTCTAGTCGGTATCATCAAAACAGTGTTGTTCATCTGTGTGTCCCACTCATATCTTTTAAAGGAAGGACAATGTCAAGACTATGGCTGACAGGGTGCTGCTGATGAGGAGTCAGCTCAAAGCCAAACTCCAGGCTTTGGGGACGCCAGGGACGTGGGAGCACATCACAGACCAGATCGGCATGTTTAGTTTCACTGGCCTCAACCGTAAGTAGTACACTAAACTCATTTCTGCGTAGAACTTGTCTTGATAAATAAAACTATGGCTTCTTTAGCGAGACAAGTGGAGTACATGGTGAAGGAAAAACACATCTACCTAATGGCCAGCGGTCGAATCAACATGTGTGGCCTGACAAGCAGAAACATCGACTACGTAGCACAGTCCATCCATGAAGCGGTCACCAGAGTCCAGTAGGAAAATGCACTGTAACCCTTGGACTGGGAGGATTGTGTAGTCAGACTGCACCCATGTCTGTTGGGTCACTTCATATTTATTTAGAATACTTAATACTTAATACAAATATGATTTTGTCTTTTGATAATCTACCTCTGATCTATAATTAATTTGTAACATGAAGAACAATACTGCCACTTTGTCTAGTACAAGCAAGAAAACTGTTAACCTAAAGTGCATATGACGGGTTAGAGTAGTTTTTCACTTTATACATAAATAACATCTTTATATTTAAGATTGTATATTTTAAAAATGTACCTAGTTTTGTCTAGTTTTTAAATTCTTACTGGTTGGACTCAGGCAGCAGATATGACATAGTGGACCAAAACCTGTCTATATTTTACAATAGTTAAGATTAGACATTTATTTTGTTAAATCAATGAGAAAAATACCTTCCTTGTGCGTAAATTGCCCCTGCATTTTGGATAGAACTTTCAGTTTTGTTGATGTAAGTAGAGGAATTCTGTTTTAGAACTCACCACTACTTCCTGTATTTTTGTACTTTTCTTCTCAGCGTTTTCCTCACAAACTGCCACATAACTTGTAAAACTATTATAAATATTTACTACAGTTACTATCCCGCCAAACCAAGTAATAATTAGGAAAACATGAAAACCTGACATATGCATTTTAAACCAGTCGACGATGTTTTCATTAACTTTTCATATACAACTAATCCTTGTTTATAGGCCCTGGTGTTGTTTGTGAGCTAATGATTTATTTAGTTTTCCATTCCATTCCATTCTCCTCCGTTTTATCCGCCTCAAACCGGTTTTCTTATCGCAACACACACAAATCAATACATTTGAACAAAGGCCTGTATCAGATGTTTGAACCATATAATCTTATTTGTTCCCTAATAATTAATATTGTGAATAAAACGGTTGTATTGTTGTAACAGATATGCAATAAGTACAATGCGTTCTCTCATTTTTGCTTTCTCCTTTTGCACTCAACGTCATTCTGAAACCTCCTCCATTTATCCGAGCGCTGATTCATTTAAATAATGTAGAAATGGTGACTTACTTAAACCGACTAGACAATTTTCCAGTCTGAAAATAGCTAGTTGACAGAGATATTTTGGTTCTTGCAATGTCACCCAGATTCAGAGAGCTTTTGGCAGACTGTATACATCTGTAGTCGGTGTCAGTGACCCAGCCTTGGACTATACTTTGTACTTTCATCCTGAAAATACCACTTCTGCCTAATCAACTTACGTCTGTTTGCGTTACTCCATTTTTCACCTGTTTGTATCCACGCAATATTTAAAAAGAAATCACATATGTTTTTAATAAATCCATTTTATTATTGCATTTTATCTACAACAATGGCTTAGCAGCAGTTCCCTTTTAAATAAATGAACTTGTGCACTCTGTAGAAACTCACTTAAACCCGCTTAAACACAGTAAACTTCATCTATTTGGTTTCCTTATTTCTGTACTCCTCAGCGCTAGGATCTGACCCGACATGAACTTACTTGATATGACACACAATGCGGAGTAGACAGAACTACAGGCAGATTCACCCTATATGCATGCAGCAGCTAAAACATGCATTTGGATAAAGTAGGGGTCCACTTCTACAGTGAAAGCAGCTTATATAAACATGCAAATTGGTGTCCAGTTTAACGACTTCTTCCTGGCTTATTGTTGAAAGGTGCTTGCAGCTTTTGTCTTTGACCTTACGAGAACCCATACAACAGAAATGTGATATACAGCTCTCCTCCCGAGAACTAGATCTACCTATCTGAAATAACAGGAAGAAGAGCTTTTGTGAGACCCAATAGAGAGATTAAAATGAGTGAGGCAATGTACACCTTTGTAAATCAATCTTAGGGACACTGAAAGGAACTCGTCTCCATTCATAGTTGGCGCTGTCCTTTATATTGCTACTCTTAGTCAAGTATTGTAAAAATATTATATTTCTATATTTCCACCTGTTAAGAGTAAGATTTTAAGTTTTAATCAGGCAGATAATATTCCATGGCTTTTTTTTTTTACATAGTATAAAGATGGGGTCACTTATTGTGCTCTGTTGGTGTAGTGGCTTTTCCCTTTTAGTCAATGGCTATGTACTGTTCTTATACGACAGTAGGTGGCACCATTGAGGCAAAATTAGTGCAAGTTCTTGTGCAAACCAGGCGTTCATTTATGAGCCACAAATATTAAGTTGTGCTATCACAGACTCAAACAAAATGCTCTAGTTAAACTGGGTTGTACGTGACTCTTGCCCCGTCCATCATGTTGACACACATAAATAAGATTAATTCGCTTATTCGTTAAGGTTAAATATATTGTAGCTTCATGCACAGCTGTAAAAATCAGCTATATCTGATTATAACACAGAAGTTTTCATTTTGTATTCCAGATGCGTCCCTCTTATTATTCTGGGCAGGCACAGGGAGGACAGTGTGAACCTGAGAATCGGTGTTGGCTACAGTCACGAGGAAGTCTGGCTCCGATGAGGGTGGTGAGTGAGTGGTGCTGGTCGTGTAACGAAGACGGTGAAACTGTGATGTCGGTGGTGATGCAAAGGAGAGTCTGGTGCTAGCTTATCTCTGGTGACCCCTCCGATCCTTCCTCCAAACTCTTCTGTCGATCCAGAGACTTTTTTCTCCTCTTGTTGCCTGGAAACAGGGAAAACCTTGATCAGTGAAAATATTTACATTTTCTGCGTCTAACACCACTTTTCAAACGCCTGATTAAGTAGTAACAACGTAATATAAACCCACCAGTCGCTGTGTGGTAAAAGCCTGTCAATGATAGAATATAACTGGATATAGATAAAACAAATGAAATTACTGGCTTATAATGAGCTCGTTAATGGTTAATCTGTGGATCATGCAATAAGAATTACTCATGATTCATTGCTAATAAAAATCTGCCTCTGGAGACATTGAAAGAGGAGGTTGCACAAAGGCAGCTGTTGCTAAGATACACCCTACACTGATGGCAAAGTTTAGGCGCATGTGATGATATGGGGCATGAGGGGGTGGGAGAGTGGGGGGAGGGGGCGTGTGTGTGTGTGTGGGGGGGGCGTGTGTGTGTGGGCAGC
>KN486161.1:11802-22099 GCA_000787095.1 Periophthalmodon schlosseri
CCTGGTCATGACACACGGCTCACTCAGTTTCCGCAGGAGCTTCTTCCCGATGGTTTCCTCTGAGCTGGACAGAGACAGGGAGCTGATGAAGGGGGAGGTGGACGGGGGCGAGTCCGGCAAATCTGAAAGAAAGTTTGGACAATATATTGAACTATCCAGGCTTTATAGTGGGGTGATGTAGTCAATAAACGGTCAGTTATAATTATTCCATCAACCAAAAATATACCAAAATACTATCCAGTGATATTTGTTACTGTATCTGCTCATAAAGCCAAAAGGTCTTCAAACCGTTATCAAAATGTTCGGGTCGGTCTTCGTGGATATAAGGAATCTCGTCCATGTGAAGAAAGACACTGTCATTTGGACTCCTCTGGCCGTCAGATTTACTGCCTGTGATGGAAAATACAGAGTATATAATAGGTTATATTACAAATGGTATTAACTGAGCTATTGTCATATGATGCATAGTTCTGAAGATACTCATCTCATTAGTATGTAAAGTCTAACTTTTCTATGACTACAGAACCATCTGTGCCGTGAATTTTCTTAATGACAGACTGCGGCGTGTTACACACAGCGTTAGACAGATGGGACGTGGGAAATCCTTTAAGCCTCCAAACCAGTCTACTTTGGCTGCCTGTGTTTGTGCCAGTTCTGTGGGCAGATTTAGTCCAAGCTGGAGTCACTGCTCTTAATAAATATAGTATAATAATATGTCAGTTAGTTTGTTCCGTATTTGGTTGTGTGAGTGGGTTTGGTGGCACAACAGACGCTTCATTAGTGGATGTGCCAGTTACTTCATAGTTCCTGGTTGTTTTAGTCACAGACGGTGCCATCCTCTATTTCTTTACTCTTCCTGACTGTTTAGCTGACATCCTAAACATCAGTCGTTAATGGGGAAAACAGTTCTATTAAAGTATTTCGTATCTAAGTTGAATTGTCCAGTCTTTAGAATCAATCAGTATGTCAGACTTACGGACAATGCGGTTCCTCTCATTGAGGTGTGTTGTGCTGTGCAGTGCCCCGTGTGGATGGAGGTGTGCGAGGCGGGCCAGGCCCAGCCTTGTGTTGACATGTGTCAGGGGCAGAGCGATGCTGTGGGACCGAGCCTCTGGGACAGGGGGCCGGCCTTTAGTGTCCATGGGATCTGGAGTCTGAGGAGAACTGTCCATCCGAGTGGCAGTTATGGCGTTCTGGTAGTGGTTCCTAGTGATCTGGAGACACAAACGCATATAACCTTTGACCTTTTTACAACAAACAAACAAAAGGGCAGATCGATGCTAATGTTATCAAACTAAACTCTGTTATCTCAGTGAATGTGCATGAAAGGAGCAAGTGGCAGATTGTCTGTGTTCAGTCAGAAAGGCAAATGTTCCAAAAAGAAAGGGTTGGCTTTTTAGTTTTCTGATGGAGGGTCCGTCACCTGCTTTTCTCCATGAAGACGTCATTGCTTTGTCTGGAATGTTTCACAGTATGGCATTAAACATATCTAACTTGCATCTATTCAATCACAGATGTTTTCACTGATAGAATGCATCCTATTCTGAGTTGCCTTTCTACAGATCTCACCTGTAACTTGGCCCGACGGCGTCACCTGCTTGTCTCCGTGGAAATGCGAATGGAATGGAATGGAATGGAATATTCCAGGCAGAGAAATAACATCTCCATGGAGACAAGCAGATGGCGGACTCTCCACCAAAAAGTTCCATATGCAACGATTGCGGAGTTAAGGACTTTCTCGTAGCAAAAAAGTGTGTAACCTTGATAATCTGGAGGTCGGTGAGCTGTCGGACTGCGTAGTCGGGTAAGTAGATCCCCGTGGACAGCTGCCCCATGCTGCCTCCACTCAGTAAAGAGTCGGACTGGTTCAGGCCACTGCCCCTGGAGCTGTACCTGGCACCTGAAAAGAACAGCATTCATATTTAAACATAATTGAAACAGTATGCAGCTCCATTCCATTGACAGATTCATAGCTGTCTCTTTTATTACATTTAAAGGGCCCAAACTAAAGGTAAAAGGTCGCGGTTAACTTGAAAACTACCGCTTCATGACATCACAAGGTGGAACAGAGCATTTAGAGCTTTGGAGATTTACAGATTAATAATAAAGAGTTACTCAAACATGTGTGAATGAAAGAAAACACAAATCCAGGTATGTTTTTGAGGAGGTAACAACATTATAACACGGCTTAAAGCTCACGGGAGTCAATCGTGGTTAATATAGGACCTTTAATAACTGTACCATACACTATTTGCTTTGGGAGGTAGCTCTAGATTCACATTTCTCGTTTGGACCTGGCGAAGTATAAACTCATAAATGTAATAAAAATAGGCCTGTCGCAGCTGGGCCAGTGCTACCCAGGTTTTGTTTTGCTCCACCAGTTTGTGCAATCAGACGGAACTCCCTGATGGTTTTCAGTTTACATGATTGCAGTACATCTTAATTATAAAACTCATTTAGCTTTGTGACATATTTTGTACATGGAACGAGATTTGAAATGCTTGCTATGAGTTTCGTCCCATGCTTCAATGACGTGTAGTTACTATAATACAACAGAGTGAAAGCAAACAGCGCTTTCAGTATTGTATCATATAAATACAGATGTGAGAATAGCTGCTCCAGCGGTGGAAAGGTAATAAAGTAAACGTAGTAAAGTACTGTACGTAACTCAAATTTTTAGGTATCTGTACTTTACTTAAGTACATTTTACAGTGGATACTTAGTTTTACTTCACTACATTTGAGAGCAGTATCTGTACTTTCTACTCCACTACATTTTTGAATAGGACTGAAAAGTAAAAAGTACTTTTCATATGATTTGAGGGGTTATTTTGACCATGTTTGTGGTAACATCCTGACTAAAGTTTTCAAGTTCAAGCCTCGGCTTTGAGCAAATAAAAATAAACACACAAAATTCACAAGAAAAATTAAGATTCATATTGTTACTGTTGACCAAAATATGTATTATTTTGAATCAGTATCACTATATTTACACTTTAAATTAACAACGCTTGAGTGAAATACTTTTACTTTTTACTCTTAAAGTACATTTTTAAACAGCTACTAGATTTTTTCATGTGATAACTCTTAAGTACATTTTTAAACAGCTACTAGATTTTTTCATGTGATACTTTTACTTTCACTTGAGTAACTTTTTGCCTCTGTTACTTTTACTTAAGTAACAAAACTGAGTACTTCATCCACCACTGCCCGCGCTTCAGTGATGTGTAGTTGCTATATTAAAACACAGCTCTCTCAGCATTGTACCGTATATATCCAGCTGTGGGAATGCCTGCTCAGAGAAAGAGAGGGAGGGCGTCTGTTCTGTGTATAAGTCTTAGCTGTATTTGAGATAATCTTGAGCAGGTCATGTCCTTCCACTGGGAAATACTCCACTTTAATTACTTACTTCCCCCAAATGTTGGTGCTTTGGCAGAATGAGGCTACCCAGACTCTTGGCAGTGCCGCTCTGTGTGATTAGTCTGTTCCTGTTGTCCTTTTTAGTTTCGTTATTTCAGCAATTAACTTTGTCTCCTTTTGAAATATTTAAGTTCTTTGTGCACTTACCAAAAGCCAGTGGAGGAATAAGTGCAGGCATCCCGTAGTACGAAAATGCGCCGTTTTCAAAGCGCAGAGCCTCTTTTCCGATTTCTACTTCCACCCGGCCCTGAAACATCAATGCAGTCGTTAGCATGGGCGCCTCGTCACAACACTGATTTGATTACTCATCTAACAAACTCCCACACAGGATCAGCGCTCTCTAGAAATGACATTATCTCCCAAAGCACGTACACGATTACCAGTGGTGGAACATAACAAAGTAAAAATAGTACAGTACTGTATTTAAGTGTATATTTCAGGTATCTGTACTTTACTTAAGTAGATTTTGAAGTGGATGCTTTTTACTTTTACTTCACTACATTTGAGAGCAGGTATCTGTACTTTCTACTCCGCTACATTTTGAACAGAAAAGGCTGAGGGTTTATTTTTAACATGTTCGTAGTTTGAGCAAAAAAATATACAAATAAAAACAGCTACAAAAACGATCGATTCAGTTGTTTCTGTTGAACAAAATTCAGCAGAACCTTTATCAAAATCACTACATTTGAAGCTTTATAAAACCTCAAAAAATATGCAAAATACTTGTACTTTTTGCTCTTTAAGTACATTATTAAACAGGTACTTTAATACTTTAATAAGTAGATTTTTTCATGTGATACTTTTACTTTAGTAGTAGTATTTTTTTGCTCCAGTATCTGTGCTTTTACTTAAGTAACAAAATCGAGTACTTCTTCCACCACTGATGTTTACCAGACTAATCGAATGTAAATATAATAATGAAAGTACAAGGTTGTTTACCTGGAGGATGAGGATGAAGTAGTCTACAGGCTTGTTTCTCTGGTAGAGGTAGTGGTGGGGGGCGTGCTTGTTCTTGGGGTCAAACTTGAGCTCTTGAACGACGCTGGGATGCTTCAGGAGGCGCAGTAAGATCTTCTCTGACAAGTGACAAAGCCTAAAGGGTTCCACCTCTGCGTGATGCACACAGACAGAGAGCAGGGGACAGGGCAACGTGAAGTATCATGTTTAAATCCACCTTGTCTATTTATGGGAATTATAATCTCTGCTATGTTTAAAGTAGTAGTTAAGGGCAATGCATCCCCTTAGAATTATAAGGTTCTAGCTGCATTGTGTGTGGGTAGTTCTGTTTAATATGGAACAGCCGCCCTCTGCCTGTCAGATCCTCTCAGGCTTTAACGCAGTTTAAGACTAGACTGAAAACCCACCTCTTCTCCCTGGCATTTAAAGGGCCCATATCACGCTGTTTTCTGATCTGTGTTATAATGTTGTTTCCTCATCACAAACAGACCTGAAGTTGTGTTTTGTTTCATTTACACACGTTAAACACACAAATCCTGCATATTTAGGTTGAGTTCTTCTCTCAAACCAGAAACAATCTGCTCCACCTTGTGATGTCATGTGGTAATACAGGAAGTGCTCCGCTGTGTTTTTAAACTCCACGCACCTTCACTAGAATCATTTGGATGACTTCAGCCCTGGAAAGGCCAATCTCTCTTGAACAAAAGGTAAAAGGAGCTGTTAACTTGAAAACTACCTTCATGACATCACAAGGTGGAACAGAGCATTTTGAGCTTTGGAGATATAGACACACTAATAATGCAGGATTACTCAAACATATGTGAATGAAACAAAACACAACTCCCGGTATGTTTTGAGGAGGTAATAACATTCTAAAATGGCTTCAAGCTCACAAGAGTCAATTTTGCGTAATATAGAACCTTTAAAATATGGGTTATTTAGACCTGAAAAACAACTAAACGTGTTGTAAATGGACCCAACAGGACACAAGGTCACACTGCTTAGTACCTGTGGCCAAGAAGCGATGCGTTGCAAGTAGGAGCTGAGGAGAGATCTTCACCTTCATTTCATTTTCTGACACTTTGAAAATGGAGAAATCCTGATGTTTTCTTTCGTGGTTGGAAACTCTTCTTTTGGTTCTGTTATCAGCTGGGCAAAAGAGGAAACCATTTATCATTAGGCAGATTAACCAAAAAACTGATAAGATGTAGATGCAGTTGGATACAGTGGCAACGCTCGCTCCAAGAGGATGTCGAAAATATGCAAACCCCAAAGGGAGAAGTCAGAAGAAAGCAGAAAATACAAAAATGGCCGTTTTCTTACTGTATTTGATGTAGTAAAGTACATTTTTAGCACACTGTGACCTAGTTTAATAGTGTATTCAGCTATGGCCTATATGAAACTTTGGGTTTGGCTACAGCTGCATATTACAACTTATTGTTATGCAGTGGAACATATGAACTCCATAACAGTGCTACAGAGGCACAATGAATGGGCCCATGGGAAAAGCATTATAAATACTGTGCTTGCCTAAACATATGTAAACAGATATAAATGTGTAACAGATAAACCCAGCATACTGTGATGGCAGTGCACAGTTTTAAAGTGAAGCATATGAAAAATGTCGTTTATATCCGGGGAGAGCCTGGGATTTCGCAGAGTCGTGATGAATGTGCGGGGATTTGCTTTTTCACTTCCCCTATGTGAATGAAAGAGATTGTAACATGGACCATTTTATACGGCTCATGATGGTTATTATGAGTTTCTATTATAATCCAAGACATGGGACTATAAACAGAACCTTTTCAGTAGATCAATAAGATTGTTTTAGTAATACATATACTAAATACTACATGTTTAGTTTTAAGTCAAGGTTTAGACAATTCACTGTTTGGGCAAGAATGAGCGAGGGCCATGTTAGGTTTTATACTTAATGTACAGTCTCTGCTGCTGTACTGATAGTGATACTATAATGAGCCAGTGCTAGTGCTTTAAACACTGAGCTTTTCCTTTATAAACATGTTTTATACTTACTGTACAGGTCATAGTGACACTATAATGAGCCAGTGCCAGTGCTTTAACCATTGTGCTTTTACTTTATAAACATGTTTTATACTTACTGTAAAGGTCAGTCTCGTCTACAATCTCAGACTTGATTATTTCCTCTATGACGTCTTCCAGAGTGACGATGCCCATGACTTCATAGAACGGGTCTCCTTCTCCCTCACTGTTGACCCTCTGCACCACAGCCAGGTGAGACTTCCCTACATTTATAGAATGGCAGACCATGTTATTAATATTTACAATATGCCTCATTTTCTGTAAACATCTGCTGTTAAACAGTGACGAGAGGCAAAAACCATACAAGCCAAATGCTTCCAGCTGGCCAACCTGAGAAATGTTTTGGAAATAATAACTGGAGTTGATTTTTTTAAGGATTAAGCAAATACAGTTTGACAGTTTGGATGACTTGGTCCTTATATAAACACTGTGATTACACAATCAGTCTGGGTTTGCCTGCATCTGTTGGCTGCACTGGCCATGCTGCTGCCACCTCAGAGCAAACACACAATCCAGCCTAATACAGCACAACTGTGAGCGTACAACATGAAGAGCTGTTCTGTATGTGACAGGCCCTACACATCTCCGATCCTATCATCCCATCATCACTAAAGCAAATGAGACAAGCTGTCTACACACATTCACGTATTCAAGCGCTGCAAACAACCAAGGCACAAACACCAGCTCATACAATAGTGAATGCATAATGAAATCTACCACAGTTACATACATTATCACAGCGAATTATGAGCTGATTTGGGAGTTGGCGGATAAAGTGGATCACGCTGCTTAATCCAGGGCAACAAAACAAACTGATTGCCCGGACAGCTTGGCACCTTCAAACCCAGGGCTTTAAAGTGAATGTGATTGGCTGAGTTGAGGGTGTGCTTGAGGACTGGTTGGTTCCCCTGTCTAAAGAGGTAAGGTGAGTCAGCTGCAGATTTACCCCTCGGTGCTGATTTGACTGGGCACAAAATGACATCATTCTGAGGTTACATAATCCCTGTGTAGAAAGGCACAAGCGCACATACTTGGCCCACACAGACACTTGTGCTGGAGGGGTAAACTGGGTCTAGCGTGGATGTCCATTTTGCAAATGTTTCTGCTCCATCAGTTTCCCAGGCTCCTGCAGTTTTAATCTCCATGTGGTGTTTTGGATGGAAATAATGAGAGTGAATGTGCATTTGGTGTTTTTGTGCCGTGTCCGTGCTGTGTGCCTTATATTATTATCTCTTGTCCAAAAATACAATTATAAATTATGTTGGAATAAATAAATAAATAAATAAATAAATAAATAAATAAATAAATAGAATTCTTCTTAAAATTCATAGACACAAGTGGGAGGTGTGTGTTTCTGATGACATTTTCTCCCTCCTCCAGACCCTGAGCTCACCCCTGCCCTTCTGCCCTCAGTCAGAGTCACAGTCAGGCTTCCTGGACCACAGGAGCCTTTAATCCAGGGGAGGCTGCAGGAGAAAGGCGAGGAGGAAAGGGAAAGGTTGTAGTTGAATTTTTAATGGTCTCTGCAGGCTTTGTGGGCAGCAACCTTCAGGGTGGCTTCAAAGTCCCAGCTGGATAACAATTAAATGCAGCTGCGGAAGGTGGCACACAACTTAACCTTTAAACATAACCTAATACAGGGCACCCAAATGCACCATCACCATCATCATCACCATCATCATCATCATCACCATCATCATCACCATCATCATCATCATCATCATCACCATCATCTTCATCATGATCATGTAAGGTTACTTAACTCTCCTCTGCAGTTCACGATCTTTTAGTGAGAGTGTTAAACCTGATGATCTGACCACTGTGCCCTTTATGTGTCCTGAACAGCTGTGTCTCACTCTGACTTCAGTCCAACTCATCTTTGTCAATGAAACAGATTTATCTCCTAATCCCCGCAACATGAGTCAATGTCAATGAAATGGTTACATAATGACTTGGGTAGCCCCTCATATGTCTCCAGTTAGACCCTGGAGGAGTCTGCACTAAAAACATAGATGTTTAAATCATAGTGGTCCTCAGTCAGTGAGACATATTTAAAAAGCTCAGATGATTATTATCAGTTTAAATCAAATTCAGGCCAAGCAAATGATTATCTTGACCATATCTGATAGGACATGCATTGTCATGTATTTATATTTTTTAGATCATTTTGGTCCATGAGCCCCTAACCTTTACTTCAACCTTACTTTGACACTAGCACCTTTCACATATGGTTCTCAGCTCGTCTGGGATCAAAGAGCTTTACTGTGAGCCACAGAATGTATACATCTACAGATGTCTGCTCAGAGTGGCTTTCAGTGAACGTTACATCAAAGGATCTTGGACTCCGATGTGGCAGAGGAGCCGAGTTTATAAAAACAAAGCACATGATGATGGAATTTGTTAACAGAAAACTTAAGACACACCTCCTGGCTGCTAACTGAATACGGTATATGATGCCTTTACCTCTTTTAAACTCCTCCAGCATCACATCCAGCTTGGTGTCATTGAACACATAGTGCATAGGGTGTTTGTAAAACTGAGTGATGGTTTTGAGAGGAGTGCAATCATCCGGATCCACAAAGGCTAGGTCTTTGACAAAGAGGATGTCTACAATGTTGGACCTTTCGTTCTCATACACAGGGATCCGCGTGAATCCGCTCTGCATTATGTCTGACATAGTGCAGAAATCCAGCACTGCATCTGAGGAAATCATGTAGCAGTCGGACAGGGGCGTCAGTACGTCCTCCACCGTCTTAGTCCTGAGCTCCAGTGCTCCTTGGATGATGTTGAGCTCCTCTTTGACCAGGTCGTGGTATGGGTCAGTGACGCGCAGCATTGCCACCAGCTTCTCCCTTGTGTAGAAGCTGCTGATCTCCTGACGCAGCATGATGTCAAGGATTTTGGACACAGGATACGCGATGGGAAGGAACACCAGCATGAGCAGGCGCGTGGCGCACAGGGTCTTGGAGGCAATGGCAAGGCTGTGCCTGGACGCAACAGAGTGAGGTAAAATCTCCCCAATAAAAAATATGCCCAGTGTACAAAACGCGGTGGAGAGCGCGGTCATGCCTAAGATTTGGCACATCCAAACAACAAAGCATGTGTTGGTGAGCACGTTTCCCAGCACAACAGTGCACAAGATGTAGTTGCCGTGTTTACGAACTGACTCAATCTTACGCGCATACTTCTGCTCCTTCTCGGTGCCACTGTTCTGCAGCACGCGCAGCTCTACGGGATCCAGGGCCAGCATGCTGATGTTGAGCCCACTGCAGAGCGCTGACAGTCCCAGAAGGAGCACTGACACCCCGGCCTGTAGCCACACATCTGCCTCCTGCGGTCTCTCCACAACTGCCAGCCAGAAGTCCTGTGTGCTCAGGTGCTCCCATCTTACCCCGTCAAAAGCGCACATGGAGTAGTACTTGACCACTTCACCTCTGCGCAAGTCTTTGGCGAGCAGCTCCACCAGGACAGAGTTGTGACTGAGAGTGGATTTGAAGGACCCCAGTAGCTCTATGTCCGAGCTGCGGGCGCTCTCATCCGCGCACGGATTTCCCTCGGAGTGCCTCTGCTCCGCATTCCCGCCGCCCTCGACTGGTTCCTCAATGAACGCGATCCACGGAGCAGCTGGAGCACTGGAGTTCTCCCTGGGCTGCTGCTCCGTGAGTGGAGATGCAGAGAAGTAAACCCTGAGCATGAAACGCGTCCCCTCCGTGGCTCTCAGCATCCCGTCCTTCAGTGACAGTTCTCCGCTCTGTGTGTCCTCTGGCCGGACGCCGAGCAGCGCTGCTGTCCGGGCTGGCATAGTGGAGAGGGTGACAGTCAGGAGGAGAACATGAAGCCGGTGCGGATGCAGGAGGCGG
>KN486161.1:22138-78530 GCA_000787095.1 Periophthalmodon schlosseri
AACATCCGCAGCATCCGCAGCCATCGTGCAGAGTAAACCAGTGAAGGACGTGGGGGTAGTGGTCACGTGGTGAGCAGACGGGGTGGATGGCGCGGCTTGGTGGCCATGTCCCTGAAGTAGATGATGTTCAGAGTAGAGAGAGGGGCACTGTAGGTGGGTGTTGGAGAGAGATTGATGGGTGAGGTGGGTAACGCTGTCCTTAAATAAACGTGACACAGTATGACGTAGTCTGCGTTCGCTTTCAGTTTCTAAATATAGAAATCAGGACGTGTCTTTTCATTTTTAGCTGGTTCTAAGGTGGAAACACGCTTTTCTATAAGCTGCTAACTGCGAGCAAATATTTGTAGAATATTTCCTAAGATCGAAGTCTGTGTGTGTGAGTGTGTATACGGTATACATCCAACTGTTTGGTGCACTCTTAATCCAGCAGATGGCAGCATTGGTGCCTTTTTCGAAACTGATTTCCCCGCGCTCCGGTGCAGGAGTCTTCCACTCACAAAACAAATAATGCAATTATCATTAGGCCTAATTAAATGAGGCCTAAGGTTTAGGGCTCATCAAAATGACTAAAATGATGTATATGCATTTGTAGCTTAGGCGACTGAATTGCATTTAGTAGGATATTTTAATACAATGTCTGCCAAAACTGCGTTATTAGACGTTTTGATTAGTTTACACATGGCCAGTGGTATAGTCTGTCTATTTACCCTTTTCACTTATGCGCGACGGATTTAAGGTTTTATGTATGTCTGTAAGAAAATGAAAGCATGTGACTGAGCAGTCTACCAAGAGATTGATCTTTATAGGTCAGGGAGGTGGAAGTGAGAAGTGTCTTCAACACTTAGCACTGTCTCTGCTCTCCATCAGCGGCACATATGCTCAGAACCAAGAGAGAAAGGGGCTTTCGTAATTTAACCACATGTAAAGAAACATAGTGATATTTTTATTCAGTGGAATTTGAGTTTGCTTTTGTTCCTACCGATAGACAGTGGTATGCTGCCGTTATATTAATGCAGAGATAAAGCTTAAATGTTTCCAGTGCTGTTTACCAAATATAGTAAGTTTACTGTATATGAAATATGACATATAAAATAAAAAAAATGCTTAGACTTGATAACAATGCACGTTCAAACGAAGGAATAAAACTGGGCTACTGAATATTTACTTTTTGCGCGTCACAAGAATTTCAATTGTAATGTTGGCCTGTTATATCTAAGGGTGGAGACTAGTTAAGCTTTCCTAAAAAAAATCTCTGTCTTTAAATATGAGTTTCAACTCACATGTACAAATACAGAGTCATTTACAAATGGAAAACACATTTATTACTCACAATACAACATAAATACTGACATCTTGTTGCGAAACCTTTTTGCGTTCCATGCTTTGTGCTAAGTGCCAAACTCGCGTTATTTGTGTAATAAGTGTTGCTAAAACTGTAGGCCTACATCTGATTTTGATCAAATAAATGTTAAGCCACATTATACATATAAGTTTTAACGTTATTGCAATGTAAAAGTTGTGCGTAAAATCTGGGCACCTCAAAGGTTTTTGTTTGTTGTTTGAGTGGCTGCCGTGGACACGGATCAATATAATGGGTTTGACTCAACTCATCGGGGTGAATATTATGTTTTTGCTGCTTATTTGCGGGACAAAAGTTCAAGTGACCTTAAACGACCACTTCAAACGGCAATGGACACCCGTCAACATCACTGCGCTGCGCTTTACGCGGCACTCACCGCACATCTGCACGGAACATTAAAGGTTAGTAGGTGAGGTACGTGCACAAACTCAAAACACAAATATCCTACAATTCAAAGTTTCAAAAAAATATCCAATTTTCACTTAGGGCTTTGTTATAATTAAACTCTTTAATACGTCGGGGAAAATCCAATTCAGCCTTTGCCAAAATCTGAAATGTAGTTGACACTAGCAAAACATCTCTCTATGACGCCTTACGCATAGCTCTAATCTTTAACCCAAACCACCTGATCAATGTCTTGAGTTGGCCTATATTGTTAAACGTGTGGAAAGTATAATTTTACTTTTGAGTTGATTTTATGAGTGTAATTTCCAATCATTTAAATAAATATTGAATAATCAATATGTTAGCACACTAATGCAGATCAGCTTGGATTATTATAGACCGAATTATATTATATTAAGAGCATAAATAACCGGTCATTACACTTCCTGGGCGCATACCTCAGGAAACCTTGTTGGGGCGGCGCAGCCTCCTCCCCACCTTCCCGCTGCTGGCGCTCGGAGAGAAGAGGCTGTCTCGGGGCGTGCGCTCTAAGCGCAGCGCTGCGGTGTAGTCGGGAGGGCGGGGGGCAGTGGGTGAGACTATAGACAGGAAGACGGATCCTGATCGATGTATCGGGTCGGTCTGGTCTCGAACCACTTCGTGGAGAAGTTTGTTATCTTTAAAAGCTCTTTGCGCACGCCCTCCTGCACTCAAACCGTAAAGATGCCCAAAGCCAGAACGCACGCGTGCTCATCCCTGTGGATAGCATCTCTGGCTGCCTTAGTAGTGTCGTCAGTGCTGTCTTCATCATTCTCACCCTCGGCATATCAGAGATCCACCATCAGCGTAAAAAGACCCAGCTTTATGGAGAGGACACTGGTTCTGCTGGACGTCAACACGCGAAGTCCCATCAGAGTGCTCAACGACAACTTCCTCTCACTACAGCTGGACCCCTCCATTATAAAAGACGGATGGTTGGACTTTTTGAGGTACAGAAACACAGTTTTTGGCACAGCGCATTTGTCATTTTTCTGTTTGGAGATTCTTCATGACATCGTACATGTAGCTACGTTACCTAAATTAAAGCAGCAAACCGAGAAAGGATAGGCCTAATGTTATTAGTGAGTGATCCTATTCATACGAGCCAAATTCCTATCACTTTTTTTATCTTGATGTGACTTTTTGAGTGACCTTAAATGGCACAGTCTCTTCAGGAAAATCCTCTGCTGAAAACATGGCATTTTTGCGCCTAACATTTTTGTAAAAGCAAAACATTTAAAGTCAGTATCATTTTAAATACTTTAACTGTGCAAAATGATGCGCCAGTAAGAGTATATTCTTAAGACAACATTTTTCAGAAGAATGGGCATAATAATGCCTGAAGGCAGCGGAGCTTCTGTTATTTCTCTATCCTCGTTTGCTCTGCGTCAAAGGCTTTACGCAGCGTGTGCGTAAAACACCACTAGACAACAGGCCCGAAAATAATAAACATAACAAGTAATATTAAAATTAAGTGGATAACCAAAAGCATTTGCTTATTTTGTTTATTTTTTTTTTAAGTTAAAAAGTAAAGTATTAGGCTATTATGTTGATCTGCGGGTGAACACTTTTACGCATCAGTAGCTTATTTACGTACAGTTAAAGTGCACTGTATATGACATCAGTTGTTATGTTAGATGGACTTTTATATTATAGGCTATGTATAAAAAAATAACAAAACAACAATTGTATAATTGATCTATAATTTTAAGGAATAAAACTCAGGTATTCATTTCTTAGTTCAAACGAGAAGAGCGTTCATGGGGTTGACGTACAGCCAGGCCTACTCCAGCCTTGGAACTATTTAACTGACACATGGAGCTTATTGTTTTTAACATCACGGTTAAAAGATTCACGTTTTTTAAATTAAAGGAGGCAAATAGTAAAACAGGTCAGTATGACTAATCCATGATACTTTCTCTCTAGAGAGTAGAGACAAAAACTGCGTGTCTTTCAAATGTTCACCTCTTCTCCTTGTCTGCAGCTCCAAGCGGCTTGTGACCCTGGCGCGCGGCCTGGCTCCAGCTTATCTGCGCTTTGGCGGCAAGAGAACCGACTTCTTGCAGTTCAACAACCAGAAGAACCTGGCGAAGTTCAGAGGACCGGGTCCTGACTACTACCTGAAAAACTACGAGGATGGTAAATAGTTTTAAATTCCCAATAACATCAAACACAAACGTTTTGTTTTTGGGGTTTTTTTTTGTAAGAATTCATTTTACCACAGTAGGCCCGATCTGTGAACACAGCTAGCCGCAGCTAACGCTGCTTTTACGCACTAAAGTTGGGCATACAATCCTCCATATGTATTGTGCAATGTTATATTTGATGTATTTGTTTTTAGATATTGTACGCAGTGACATTGCGCTGGATAAACAGAATGGCTGTAAGGTGGCCAACCACCCGGACATAATGCTGGAGCTGCAGAGAGAGAAAGCTGCCAGCACACAACTCGTGCTGCTGAAAGAACAACTGTCCAACATCTACAGCAACATTACAATAACAGGTAGATCACACGCACACAGTATTTTATATGATTTAGTTATTAATCCATTTACAAAAGCCTCAAACCACAGTTTCTTTGGTGCTTAGTGTAAAATAGATCGCTCCACTCAGTGTACAGACACGCAAACACACACAAGTTCAAAGCATGCCAATGTAAACCATCAGCTTTCAGAATGACAAATGTAATTTGTAAAAGAGGAATGTGGAGATGGATAGAGGGGTGCTGCAGTCCAGACTGGTAAACAGAACATTGACATTTTCACTGGTTACAGTTAACTCACCCTGACCACAAAGAGAAGTCTGGAGACTGATTTTTGGGTGGCCTGTGTTTCTTATCTGTTTGTGTGATGGATGTCTGGGAAACACTGTACATAAAGAAGCTTAAGAATTATCACTTGAAAAAAGATGCATTCAGAATGTGTTCATTAGCCACATCAATCATTTAAAAGCAATTGTAGCCTCCCAGAACAAATGAACAAACACCAGGCCAGTTTTGGTTTGTTCAACCAAAAGTGAAACATTATCTTTGAAATCAAAAATCTCATGCATGGCCTCAGCTTGGAGAAGACATTAATAATGTCAGACAAATCCAAGGCCACCTCATGTGAACCCATCTGGGACAAGTCGTCATTTCAATAACTGCTGAATTTTCGTCAGTTACTCAGTTGCTTTGAAAATCTGACATTCCAAGAACAAAATGACAGTGGTTATGAGGCAACATGAGCCAGCATCAGCTCTATATTGTGATATTGTCTCAAGTGCAGCCGTCAAAACGCTGACTTCTTACATGTGTCAAATAGACCAGTACAGTGAAGACCAGTGCGCACCCACAGGGCTCAGTTCACAAGTTCAGGTTTGGAGTCGGCTCTAGAACAACAACCTTTTATTTATCCTGTCCCTCAACAGTGAAAAAATGCACTTTAGCAGTATGCTCTTTCATTTAATAGAAGCCCACAGAGCGTTTTACATAAGTCTTATGTTGCAAACTGTCTTAACCCTCACCCAAACCACCAACATAGTCAATATACAGAGTCAATATGCATAGTTAAGAGAGTCACGGAATTAAAAAAAACAGCGCACGCAAACTATCGGTATGTTATGTAGTTTTGGTCATGTTATATACAGTGAAGCAATTTGAATTATTTTTTTTAAACAATAGGGGAATTTTTAGTCTCTCAGATCTAACAAAGTGTGGCCCTCTAACATACCAGTATATTACAAAGTGTACTGCAGGGTTGTTTTTAAGATGGTGACAATCCAAGTAAACCCACTCATCAGTGACCTATTATTGTAACCGCAAGTGATGAACCAATGAGACGTTTTCGAAAGTGGCTAAGAAGAAATGCTGTCATCTTAGGAATCATGCACATTTTAAGGACGGGCAGTAGCTCTGTGATTAGCGCACTCATCTTCAACATGAAGGTTGGCAGCTGGCAGGTCTGGGCCCCTTAGATAAGCGAAGACAGCTTCTTATAATTTCTTGAAAAGTTAATAGTATGAACTGCTTTCAAATGTAAATAAATAAACAAGTAAATAACAGTTTAAACCCCATTTGGAACTGACAAATAATTATTTATTATAATCACTATATTGACTTCCTGTGCTATATACGGAAGATGGAACTATATTTTTTAGGGTCTTTTTTTTTTTTTTTTTTTGCACTACTGGAAAATTTGTGTTTATTTTTTGGCTGATAAGATTTAACCCATAGAAGGTTTAATTAATAATTTCTATGACTCATTACAGATGCAAACTAAGAACTAATGTGTTTCATTCTGCTGTTTATTTATTGCAGCTGAAGATTTTTTTAACAATATTTTAGATTTAGAATAATTTTTGTGGTTTATTGCAGCTAAGATTTTTTTAACAATATTTTAGATTTAGAATAATTTTTGTGGTTTAAATCTGCTCTTGGGTTGTTTTGTCAGTGGCGTAAATTAGTTTCAATATTATCGTTTGTCATCTGTATTTACTTCAGCGATATATCGAACTTCAAAATGTGTTATCTTGACAGGCCGAGTAATTGTATAAGAAGAAGTAGCACTAAAAGGTACAGCATCGGTGGCAGTTACAGTAGAAGTAGCATTATGACTGATGGGCAGTGTTGTATTGTGGTAGTTATTGCAGTGGCGGAGTAAGTTATTTCTTTATTTTGGCTCATTTTACACCTTTACATGTTAACGCTTGATGTGGAAGTGCTGTGGTGTGGGAAGAGGCTTTTTCAACGGTCCCTTGGTACTTTAAGTTCCTATCACAACCAAACTATCTAAAGGTTAGTGTGAATGTTGTCATAGTCCTGGCCTTAGACTGATCTGAACCCGGGGTATTTTGTGTAAACCAAAGCAGGCCTCTCATGTCAGTGGTAGGGCAGGGCACATGGGCACTGGGGAGGTGTTTAAATATGGTCTGGGAACAATCAGCCCCATCCACAGTGTGTTTGTGCTCAGCTCCGACTGTGTGAGCGAGAGAGAGCGTCTTTTCCGTCCTTTTGCACTCACCACTGTCTGACCTCCGACCCCGCCTTGTTAGAGCTATCAATAATGGGGCCAGTCACACACAGGGAGAGAGAGTGAGAACATCCACGGTCATGGTCAGCGCCCGATCGAGTTACTGTGGAGATGGAGGTCTACGGGCCTTTATCAGCAATATCGGCTCTAATGTCTTTATTATTTTTAACATGCCGGAAATCGGTCTTTTCCTACGATCATTGGCTTCAGAAATGAGCCATTTGAATACTTGCTCTGGATCAGCTAAGACCAAAGCATAAAACTTCAGCAATATTAACCACAATTGTAAAGATAAAATGGCCACAACTGAATCGGCTTGACACTTAAATAATCTTAACATGCAGCTAATCTAGATATTCATTTAAACAGGCATCGACACTGAAAGCACACACCAGCTCAAAACTGGGATTAAACTGGGATTAAACTGGAACTAAACTGGGACTAAACTGGGACTAAAATCAGAAATAAACCTGGATTAGACCAGAACTAAACCATGACTTTCCATCACCCAAAGACCACATGGTAATTACAATTTTTTTAGATGAAAATTCCATTAGGACTATATTCTATACAATGATCTTTCTTTCTTTCTTTCTTTCTTTATCTTTATTCATACAGGGGAACCCAATGAGATCACCCTGTTTAAGATACAAGACAAGCAGAAAAACAAAAGTATACAAGTCCGTATAAAACATTAAAAACAGGAGCAGTGTGTGTATAAAAGTTTATTAAATTGCGATTGTGTCACCAACGTATCCAGTTTTGCTTTTCTTTGGGGTGTGTTCCATTTTTGTGAAGTAAAACAGCTGAAAGCCTCTTTCCCGTCTCAGTTTTGGCGCGTTTGTGAAGTAAACAGCTGAAAGCCTCTTTCCCGTCTCAGTTTTGGCGCGGCTCGTCCGTAGCCTTACGCAGTCATGTGATCTGGTATTAAATGCTCTGGTTATAATATGGAAATGGTAAAAAGACATGCGTTTACTACATCAGCTACTTAACGGCAGTGTTTGTTCTACTCTGAGGTATCAAAAATAGTATCAAACCTTTTCCTCAGTTCTGAGTTTGAAATATGTAAAAATATGGACTACTCGTGGTTGATGTTTTATTAAAGATGGCGTTTCAGATCCAAAAATAAATGCAAGTGCGCTGGTGTGAATGCAACTCTCCAAAGTAATTGCTGTAGTTTGTAGAAAATGCACTGAAATCTATGGTTCCTTATTTATTCATATATTAAGTATTCTAAAATAAATCGCGCTCCGGCTGGTTGGGAGAAAGCCTGGTTTGCAGTAGGGTAAATGCAGTAGACTTTTACGTCTTTAGTCTGATCTCATACGCTGCGACTCCACTGAATGTTTAGAGTGTGTAATGACTTGTTAGGTTTAAGTAAACACGTGTGAGCGACAGAGACACTAATACCTGAGCGCCGTGTCTTTGAACTCAGTGAGGTGCAGCGCTCACAGCCAGACGCCTCTCATCGAGCGGACAGGCCTCCTCCTCTCAAAGGAAACCTGAGAGCGCCCTCAATACATGGCCAAGGAGAGGGACATGGTCTATACAGCTACTACATTAAGCCAAAGTATGTCCCACAGGGCGAAACAGTATTGTAAAAAATACATACCGTTTATCTGTTTATTTTAGCGATATTATATTGTAACCGCACACTTTCATAAGCATTGGTGTTTTCAATTTTATATGTAAAATAATATATCCGCGCTAAAACAACTGAAGTCCTGTCAGTCCTAATTATAACGTAGGACCCTTCAAAAGACCAGCAGAGGGCACAGGACTCCACTGATCGAGGCGCGGACTCGTTTAAATAATCATAAAGTTAATCTCTAATTGGTTTTACTGAAGGCGACGGCAGCGGTGGAATGATCAGACTGAGGCAGGCTTCTTTAACAACATGGAGGAGGCTTATTGTCTTACCACCAGATGATGTCAAGCAGTGGGCCTGGCTTTTTCAGTGTTTGGGAGACAACCAAAATATTTGGGATTACTCAAACATGGGCAAACATACATGTTTTTGATGTTTTTGGAAAGGAAACAACATTATAATCTTGTTTAAACTCATAAGCGTAATGGTACCTTTAAGTGGTGTCTTCTGGATTCCCACAGTGAGAGAAAAACCTTTAAATGGTGAAGTTGGAGTCATGTGGAGGCAGATCTGGGTGTTGCGTCTCAGTGCCAGAGATAGAGATTTATGAGTCTTTTTTTGAGCCAGCTCTTACACTGTGATCACCGTATTGTCAGCTGAAAAATCGCCCCTTTGTTTTGTTGAAGTTCTTACTGATATTATGGGATTTATTTTTGGAATAAGTCCTTGCTGATATGATTTTATTATCTATTCCAGATGTTGGTCTAATTACAAAAGAACTAGCTTCAAGTTTTGTAAGAATGATTGCTTTTTCAAACCAGAATCCTCCAGAACTGAAGAAGCTGCTTGGATGGCAAAACTTAACACTCAACACTCAACGTTTGTCCAGTTGACAGAATAGCATTTTCTTTCGCGATACTTTCTCCAAGCCTTTTATTACCTAATGCAGTGAAATAGTTGAGTAAAATGGGCTAATATTGTTGAGTTTTGAGTCTTCAGCTGTGAACAGTGATGTCAGGAGTGAAATCAACAGTCCGAGCTCAGCGTGACAGAGTCTGCATTTCCACGTACTTTGGGCCTGACTCCTTCCACATGGCCGCACAGACCACAAGTGTATGTTGTCCTTGATCGGAGGGATACCTCTGCTGTTTAAAGGGCCCATGGACGTGTAAATCCATGTGTTTGCAATATGCCCTGAGACAAGTGCCAGCAACCTGCGAATGAATGTCATTTTAATAGCCTCACGCATGGGAAATGTTTGAAAGCAGCCCTTCCTCTCCTGTGATTGTTTGGCATGACATCCAACCTCCATGTTTTCCTAAGAACTCGGCGAGCCATACGTTTTGTTTCAGATTTCAGTTCACTGGTACTGAGCACTGACAGTACTACAGTACCACAGGCAGGGAACACTGACAGGGCCTGTGTTCAAACTGTGGAGTCTTTTGGTCATGTTTTCACTGTGTGTGTATCTGTGTATGTGTGTGTATCTGCACATGTGTATATATATGCATGTGTGTGTGTATATCTGTGTGTGCGTGTGTGTGTATATCTGTGTGCGTGTGTGTGTATATCTGTGTGTGCGTGTGTGTGTATATCTGTGTGTGTGTATATATCTGCGTGTGTATATGTGTGTGTGTGTATGCGTGCTTGTGTGTGTATATTTGCGTGTGTGTATGCGTGTATGTGTGCCCGTGTATGTGTGCGCGTGTGTGTATATCTGTGTGTCTGTGTATATCTGCATGTGTGTGCGTGTGTATGTGTGTATATCTGCGCGCGTGTGTGTATATCTGCGTGTGTGTGCACATGTGTGTGTATATCTGCATGTGTGTGTATATATCTGCATGCATGTGTGTGTGCGCATGTGTGTGTGTATATCTGTGCGTATGTGTGTGTGTGTACATCTGCGTGTGTGTATATCTGCGCGCACGCGTGTGTGTGTATATCTGCATGCGCGCATGTGTGTACATCTGCGCGCGTGCGTGTGTGTGTGTGTGTGTGTGTGTGTGTGTGTACATCTGCGCGCGCGCGTGTGTGTGTGTGTGTATGAAGGCGGCATTATAAGTCCAGATGATTTTTTATGCTTCAAGCAAAACAGTCTTTGTTCATTTTCAACCAGACACTTTCTTTTCCCAGTTTAAATCTCAGTTGTCATCTGACTTCAATTACTTTGTGTGCAAGTAATTTGATGTATTTTAGATATGAGAATTTTGAACATGAGTAATAAAGTAAATTGATATTTCACATTATGTGTTACAACTCTATTTCTGATCACATTGTTCTCGTCTCGAGCTAAAATGTAGTGTCACTACGCAGCCACAAAGCACTTTTCTCAAGTATCTACTAAATGACTTCTTTTTCTGTCAGTAAAAGTATTTTTTTGTTGTTGTTGTAAAGTGCTTTGAGTGCCTAGAAGTGGAGAATCGTTATATAAAAGGGAGCCATTTACCATTGTACCGTTGTTATTGTCAGCTATTGCATTGCTGTGTCTTTCTGACACTGTTAAGAAGCTTTTAACAACCAGAAAAGGTGTTGTACTTCCCTAGTGCATTTCAGTGTATTCTCCGCTTAAACCGCTTCTAATTCAACATATATCTGAATGTTTTTCTCATGTGGATTTGAATGGTGTTTAATTTAGCTGCTAGTGACTTGGAGCATATGGCTGGTTGGATTGTGTTGGACCTTGTCAGGGGCCATCTATCACTCAGTGGAGTCCTGCTGCGCTCAGATTCAGAGCTCGGCTCTCAGCCTCCAAAACGAGAAAACAAGAGAGCGCACAGGGAAAAGGCTGCGTTTAAAATAGAAGAAAGGGAACTTTTTCTTGACTCGTCAGATGGATGGAGTTGGAAATGGGAAACTATATAAAAAAACATCTACATTTATTTTGTTATTTGACTACTTCAGTTCTCAGTAACGTCAAAGAAAATTGATTTTGATTTTTATGAAGAAATAGTTCTTACTCCCCCGGCAGGCTCAGTGCAGGCCCGGGTCTGCGGACAAAATGTGGGCATCTCTCCGGCTGTTTGTGACTTTTGACCCTCACATGAAAGAGAGGGCTTCCGGGCATTTGTTACAGCGGCTTAGAGATTATGTCAATTGGTGTGAAGTGTGTTATTACCTTAAGTCTAGGTTGGCTTTTGCTTCCACTTAAACGCTGACGTTCATACTACCACTGCGTCGATGCCTACATCATTTTACAACCTGCTTAAAAAGAATCACAACATAAAAAATATTAATACTAATCCATGTTAAATTGCTCTTTCTGCCGTTGTTCAAACGCTACTTTTCCTGAGCCCAACTGCAGATAGTGGTTTGGCACGACTTTCACATCAGCCACCTCCGAAAAAGTTTATGTGCTCATTATAAAGGACGCTTACTGTTCCATGTGACCCAATGCGTTCTGTAAGTTTCTTTTGAGATAATGGCCCAAACTCTTCAGTAATTGGTGCTGTGAGCTTTTATTTGACATTTTATTAGATGTTAGCTGATGTATGGTTACAACAACATGACACAGTATTTTACAGGCTTTCATCACTTGTGTATAAAACAATTACTATGTATTTTATTTATAATCTTTAATATATAATGTTTACTTATGAGCTATACGTTTAAAATCTTTCCAATCGTTAATTTAAACCAGTACATGATGCATTTGTTTGGAGAATAATTGAAAGACCAGATTCACTCTTAGCTCTTTTACTACAAAGATGGAAGAGGGATTTTAAGTCTCAGAGCCCAGTGCTATGTTTTTGAAGGAATTTTATGAGTTCATAAGTGTATAATGAAATTTGCCTCGGTTAGAGCACTAAAGCGGTGTAGAATTGAATTTTCGGTGGTATTTTGGTTCCCTAAGGGAGAGTATGGGACTGCTCACAGTGGCTCAGGCAGGACCAAGCCAAGTTTTCCCTGAGGTTTTGAGTCTGAATGGCAGGAGCTGACACCTCTAACCAGCTGCAGATGTCAGGCTGCCTGGTCCTGTGGCAGAGGATGGAGCCCGTGTGCCCTGTGCTAATAGTCTGACTGAGCCACTCACCGGCCTTCACCCGCGGCTCTCATGATGTAAAACAGGGAATCGCACCAAGAGCTGGTTGTGAAATTAGCTGAGAGACTTTTTAAGTTTGAATTTTGTTTAGTTCTGATAGCAGTATCATTACACCCGTTTTAAGTATGTGTCAATATCTGATATCAGTAGCGTTTGACAAAAGCTAATCCAAATGTGTTATGTAACTCTTATTTACCCTTCAACTATGAAACTGCACTGCATTAACACACGTTCAAACATTATGAGCTGGTCAACTGAAAATAGTCTTATTACATTTATTTCAGGCGCATCCAGGACATGAGCTGAACCAACATCCAGTTCAGCTCAGTTTTATGTATGGATGTATTGGGAATATTTGCGTTGCCGTTGACTGATCACATAGTAAGCTGCTCTGACAGGAGTGAACACATAGGCCATGACTTGAACTTATTTGTGGTTCTAAGAATCACATGGCCCCAGGTTTCTAGATGCCCTTTTCTCCCAAATAACTCACTAACTTGCATAAAAGCACATGGTTTTATTTTTAGTTGACATGTGTCATACAGCTGTGTGTTCACCAAAACGGTTATAAGATACTTTGCCTTTTCATCTTATAAAACAACTCATCTTATTCAGTCTACCCCTCAAACATAAAACATTTGTGAAACCCTCCAGATGTAGTGAAACCTCCACATGCCTTCTCTGCCATTGAACAAAACGGTAAATGCAGCAGCCCATTGATCCAGCTGTCACCTAGAGCTGTGTTCGTTTGGGAGAGAAGTCAAGTCTCTCGTGCTCAGTATTACAATGCAACATCTGAGTGTCACACAACGTGATTTGCTTGTACATAACTCAAATGTCAGCAACTCTCCAAATAAAGAAGAGACACTTCATTTCTTTAGACATTTACAAGTATTTTTATCAGGTTGGACAGACGTGACAGCTGAGAGGAGAATAGACTCAGATGAATAGGTTGAAGACACCATACACGTCGCATTCATGTTGATACATTCAGATTTGAATCGATAACTTTTACAACTAAAGTCATCTCTACATATTGTACTTATTGAGTCCAAAGCTGTTGGTTCCACTGATATACGTTCACTTTCATATATTGTCCATTGTCTATACTTTTATATTGGGCAGGTAAATGGCTGAAAATTCCATGAGAAAAGAGGCCGGTTGGTCTCAGATGATGTTTTGATCTGGCTCTGCTCATTGGGCCAGGTCTAAACTCTTGGTTCATTGTAACTTAACTAATGCCTGTGCATATGGTTTTTGAATAGAAGATGATTACTGCAATTATACTAATTATTGCAGTGTTGTGAAGCAGTCTGGGACACTGTGTTTGCTTTGCTGCCCAAACAGGGTTCTGGTCGTCATGATGCTCATCCATCACTCGAGGATCAAAGCTCTTAATATTAGTACTACACATTGTTCAGTTTGGTCATGTTCGATCAGACAGTCTTATGTTGTAAACTCGAAGCACCAATAGAATCAGTTCTCTTTTTAGATTGAGCTTAAACGTTTTGTCCTACCTTTAGAGCAGGTGTTACATGGGAAAAGCTGCAGACATTGTTTTGCCAAACTCTTTGATGGTCCATAGGCTGTGTTGACCTGCTCATCCTTTCCTTTGTTTCACTCTGTCTTCTCCAAAGAGTCTTGTTTCTCTCCAATTATCCAGCCATCTGAGCTCTGTCCCAGTGCAGGTCAGCAGAGGTGTGTGAGGGGGCAGCTGAGAGGATCAGGGGTCAAACCTTTACAACCGTCTGTGCAAATGACTGTAATCTTTGGTGCTAACGGTCACGAGGTGCCTGATGGGAGTGCTCTGCTTAAAAATCCTCACGTTTTGATTCCATAAATCTGTTTGTAGGTATTGTAGCTGCAGCAGCAAATAGCAAAATAAAAAGACTTATCTCTGAGGAAGCACACCTTGTTTCACATCAAGGTCCTTAGTATTTAAAGAGCACACTTTTCCCATTAGAGTGATAGACAGAAAGTATTGCCAGACAGATGTTAAGCCCCCCACACGCAGCGACACATCGCACAGCTCTGCTCCTCTGCCTCAGAGCGAGTCCATGCCTTGGATGTACCACAGTGCAGCAGTGTGGATGTACTGTACATGGCAACAGTGTATGTTAACATACCACTCATCTTACTCACTCGGCCCCTCTGTCATGAGGCTCTGCAGAGGAAGAGGAAGGGCCACACGCTCCAGTCACTTCACATTTACTGAGTGAGCTAATCTGTAGTTCCTCCTTTTCACACCCAAACACACACGTACTGTCCTTCATATCAAAGACAATTGAAAACAGGTGATCAACAATATCTCTCGTTCTGCAAAACTACAAAGTGTGTTGACCTGAATGGTTTGTGTGTGAAAGAAGAGGCCATGTTAAGATTTGTATGTGTAAACAAGGCGTTGTTATGGTCTATGCAACACGCTGGCGGTGAAGCTCAGAGTTGTACAATATTAAAACCACATTTCTCCTTCGTTCCAGCGCTAACTGGCAGTGTCAAGTTAGCATGGGATGTATGGCAGATACTTCATGTATTTAACAGTGTTCAGTGCTGAGGTTGTAACAGTACACCTCTCTGTCCATAAGTATAATGGACCGTCCCATTTAGAGCCCTTTTACGCACTTGTTTCCTTTAAAAATGTAAATTAGTAAGGGTAGTTCTGTGGGTGACCTTGTTTCAGCCAAATGCTCTGGTTATATGTCGAGCCGAGGCAGCAGATGTATGAACAGTCTGCTGTGGCTGCAGTTAGTGCTATGGAAATGGTTGAACATAGTGCATGTGTGTTCATAGATGAATGGAACCTGGTGGATAGCTCAAACAAACACTGACGGTTACAGGAACGATCTGCTTTGTTGAGTACATGTCCTCTCTCCCTCTCTCTACTCTCTCTTTCTCTCTTTCTCTCTGTACTTCTAGATGTGCTTTGATCTGTCAGCGTCCCTGTGACGTAATTTAATTTGTCAAATGATAACTATTGTGCGAATTAGGTGAACTTTTGCCCTTGTGTATGATTGATATATAACAATTATGGAAGCATGTGCTGCCCGTGTCCAACCAGTGAACTTTACTAACATTGTAAAACTAGGGAAAACTGATTTTTATCTTAAACTGACGATAATGAGAACACTTAGAAATTAGTAGGCGAAATTGCCATATTCACTTTAAAGGTGCTGTACCTGATTTTTATTGTCTTAAAATGCGAAAAACTGAACTAGTTCATTTTAAACGTTAAATCAATGTTATTCCCCACTTACCTTTTGCATTCATTCCAAGCATCCTAATTAATCACCTCAATGAGTTCTTTTTTTTTTTGCAACTTTCAGAGGCCAGAGTGGAGTCGACACTGCTGTCTTTGTCATCACAGTAATGCTAATAATAACTAGCATGCTAACCACCACACTTCCTGATTCTATGACAATAAAACGTTTTATAATGAATACTTATTTTGACCTCAAGAGCTGCTTATACAATATATCTGTACTGGGGCCAGACAAATTCTGCTAAAATACATGTAAAGAAATTGGGTACAGGCCCTTTAAATCGGGTACCGGCCTTTAAATCGGGTACAGAGCCTTTAAATCGGGTACCGGCCCTTTAAATCGGGTACCGGACCTTTAAATCGGGTACAGACCCTTTAAATCGGGTACCAGCCTTTAAATCGGGTACCGGCCCTTTAAGGCAGCAGTGACTAAAAGGCACTCTCCCACCTGTATTAATATGCATTTGTCTGTTTCACAGTGTTTACGTGTATTGGCTGTGCATTCCGGAGGAGTGCTCTGGTTTTTGTGGGTGGTTCACTGTTTGTATGAGCCCAGTGTACGTGGACCTGTCTGTGTTTGAGTCAATATGCAGAGCTGTAGAAATGAGGCATAACGCTGACTGATGCTGCCGACTTCTCTGCTTCACACAACTGGCTTTTCTATCAGATAGACAGGCTGACAGTGTCCAGACCCCGCTCTTTCCGTTACACACAAGTGTGCAGGGTTACACAATACACACATTTGTAATCTTTGGGGATAGTTCTGATGTTTTCAACTCAACAGTCGGTCAGATGAAAGCAGTTTAGCTCCAAGCTGTTTTATACTACAGATCGTTGTGAAAATGAAAACTGCATTCACTTTAAAAAGTGACTTTTATTTAAGGTTAGGCTTAGTGTAGTTAATACACACTTGAGTTTCAGAGCGGCTTTAGTCTATGGGCTAAGGTCAGATTGGGTCATGGACCTTGAAGTAACTCCCATTTCCTATGTCTTCATCTATATTCAGTAGAGTGAGTTCAATGCAGTGTGCGACTGTCAGGAACAATATGTTGGAAGTACAGTGTTTGAGTGATGGAAGTGGTTAGATCCCAGAGTGGGAGTCTGCAGTGTCAGACCTGGGGACCAAACCTGGAGCCGTGGCTAGAACTGTCATAGGCTGAGACCCTGTGTTTTCTAATACAGAAGATCAATCTGGTCACCAACTGTCCCCACATCTCAAGGCTTCATCTTTGTATGATGTAGAGAGAACTTTTAGTATCAGCTGCAGGCAAAGATTGTCTGGAAGATTATTTTGACCATATTGGCTCGGCTGCACTAGTTCACACTAAAGAGACCTAAATTACAGCAGTATATGATATAATAAGTATTTTTATTAAGAACACTAAGAAAACTACAATGAAATATACAGTATTTTGTTTTTGTTTGCGATAAAATGTGATAAAATTGTACAAAATCATAATGTGCATAGACATGGAAACATCACCTGTCATATATACAGCAGTATATTCTTCATATAACTCTCCAAAATACAGAGTTCATTTCTACCCAGCTTTGTGTGTCCCATTCAACACCAATACTACAACCACTGCTCTTCTGGACCTGCACATAAGCAGCTCATCAAAGTCTCACTGTGCCACAGTGAGAGGTTCAGCCCTCAGTCTTTGACCCACTACAAACAAAACCCTGTCCGAGATCATAAAGCAGAAATCTTGCATTTTATTTAAATTGATACTTTCATTTCATTATTTAATAGCAATATAATCTCATATAGTCTCATAAATTCATCATTTAATGAACATGGTCAGGACTGTCCGTTGGGCACAACTGTGAAACTGTTGGTTGTTCCAGTCAAATCCAGAATATTTGATTTAATGGGCAGCAGCTTGGTGTGAGCGTGGGCTGGTTATGACAGAGCCTCAGCAGGAGCTGCTCTGGAGTCACTTTACTTCCTGCTCTGCACACACACCACTTATTACACACTGACACTGTTATGATAATAGTGATTTTATTTATTGCATAATTTTTGATTATAGTCAGATTTAAAAGGAGTACAGCACACTAAACTATTTAAAGTTTTGTCCTATAAAAGCTAAATGGACACCAGGGGCCAGATGCAACACACCGTCTTTGTGTTCTCTTTAGTTTCTCTGTGGCTTATACAAAACAAATGTTCCAGGAAGAATAAAAGCTTAAATGCAGAGTGGAAACACATTTGACCTTAGACGTTCACTCCATTATCTGATTTATTGACATACATTTGTTCTTAACACGTCCATTTATTAAACGCTGATGCCCCGGTGCAATAGGACTTAAACCGTGCACTGGCACAACTGGGTTTCCAATGGATTAGTCACGTCATGAATCTTATATCAACATTGACTTAACTGTCAAAAGTGATGCAGCACAAACTTTGAGTATATCACACTTAAAGTTGGCACTATCTTCTTCATCTGTTTTCCGTTGGCTCAAGGAAGTCCAGGTCAAAGGTCATGGTAATATTTATATTAACACAACGACTCTGAAGAGCTTAAATTTCAAAACAAGAGCCAGAGGCACCAGGAGCAGCCTGCAGTCACACATTTAACTTTAAACAAACACGTCTGGCACACTCACATGTGCCAGCATTAAAGCTGGACTCTCATCTTTGGCCACTCAGCCTTAACAGGATGATGAAGAGGCCTGAGCTTTGATGAAGACTGCAGATGTAAACGAAGTGCATGGTCAGCTTCAGTACTCTCCACAGGGGTGCATGATGGGAAAATCAGTCTGGGTTCTCTATGAAAAGTCTGAATGTTACTCAAGAAGTTCTTCTTGAGTGTTGTTGTATGTCCAGCTCAATCCATGGAGCATTATCAGTGCTGCGTATAGAGAACTTATGTAGTAGAGAGTAAATTCAAATTGTTCATATTTTTTTTCTATATTCTCTGCTGTAGAAATAATAACAATATTTGAAAAGTTACAGTTACAACTGCTTTGTGGGTTTCTCCCAGCCAGGTCTTTAGACAAACTGTACAACTTCGCTGACTGCGCTGGTCTGCACCTGCTCCTGGGGCTGAACGCACTGCACCGAAACCCAGACAACTCGTGGAACACGTCGTCCACGCTGAGCCTCCTGAAGTACGGCGCCGGCAAGAAGTACAACATCTCCTGGGAGCTGGGCAACGGTGAGTACAGAAGCCAAGCCCTGTTTTTAATATAACAGGCTCTTGAAGGCTGTGCTTAACAATACATATTCAGACAGTTCTGAGCCAGTACTAAAGCACCTGTGTCCACCGGAATGTTATTGCTGTTCCTAGATTTATCAATATATGCAGTGTTTTGATTCGTTTTTGCTAAAATACCCTGCATTCTTACTGTGAATGGGTTGCCTTTTCACAGATCTGACCTGTAATTTGTTTTGGTGGTGGTACCTGAATGCCTCCATGGAGACAGAAACATTTAATGCCATACGTTGGGACATTCTAGTCAAAGCAATAACATCTTCTTGGAGACAAGCTGGTGGTAGACCCTCCTGTAGAAAAGTGACATAGTACACCTTTAATTTATCGACATATTCCATTATTGTTAAACTATTCAAATAATGTTTTGTGTAATATATCGTCATCCAGTGAGGTATGTAATGTGCTTTAACATTCAAACAAAATATTGTGATATACCAAACGTATTCATTAGACTGAAGCCAGCCGTAAAGGCTTAAGATGAGGCCCGTCCTGAGATGAAAGGAGCTGCTTGTCGTCATGTCATCCTAACCACATGTGTCCTGAACTGTGTCTGCACGCAGCCAACCAGCGTTTAGTGTTTTTATTTCAGCTGCAGTTTATGCTAACTACACATGTGCTCTTGAAACAAACAGAACACATTAAATCTGAAAGTGAAGTAGCAGTAGCCTGTTGTAACATTAATTATAACCTTGAAAACTGATCTTCTTTCTTACCCTAAGTGACCAGTCTGTTTTGTGTGTGTGAATGAAGCTCTTGAACATTAAAATAACACAACTTTAGAGTTTTTTTGACATTGATACTAAAATGAAGTACACAGGGACGCTCATAAATCATAAAATTGGACATTTTCTGGTACTAATACTGCCGAATATGTGAGGTGCGTACATAGAAAGTAGTGAAAATCCAGTGAATATCTGCTTAAGTGAAAACCTATATCCCCCTTGTGCTTTTCGCTTTGGACAGCCTTACAAGGCCACCCTGCACGCTCGCTCCATTCCCCTGACATTGACTCCATCTGTCTGCATTACTGACAATTGCTCAATTATACCTTATTCTGCCGCCCGATGGACTTTCTCTGAGCAGAGTACAGCCATATTGCTCGCCATTTATCAACCCTCGCATCTGTTCATTGTGTAACATCTTCTTCTTCTAGAGCCAAACGCCTATCGCGGCATGGTGGGGCGTGCGGTCAACAGCACCCAGTGGGCACAGGACTACGCCAAGCTCAGGACCCTCCTCCAGTCTGTGCGATACTACAACAAAGCTCATCTCTACGGGCCCAACGTGGGACGACCACGCAAGAACGCTCTCCTTATGTTGGATGGGTGAGTCTGCGGCTATAGCTCTAATTAGACAGTCTTCCGCGCCTCGTTGGGCTTCCCTGCTGGAAAAAGGGAAGGTATTGGAAAGTATGCTGAGGTAGCGTGGGACTATAGCCGTACTACATCGTATATGCACACACTTCTAATGGATTCGTTGTTTACGGACTTCGACACTCAGCCTAAGCTCCAGCTATATCGTGTCAGCCTAAATAACGTGTCACCTGATGGATAACGTGGAGGCACAATGTCCCACCTGCTCGCTCCGCAGCTCAGCCTAACACAACTTCACACTCCCCTCTCTTTTCAGATCACATAAATAATCACATAACTTAAAAAATCTAAAATGTAAAAAATAAAAGTCTATAAAAGTTGTTTAAGTTTGTCGTACATGCCCTGTGCCAGGCGACGTATGTGGGCTTGTGAACAGCTGTAGCTTCAAATATTAAGGATTAATTTGGTTCTCAACATGAACAAAAATGTGTAGGCAGCAATATACAAGCAAGCAATTATAGCAATTATAATATAGATTTTGTAATTCAAGTTGTTTTTAATTCATTCAAATTATGTCTTTGTTAAGATATAAATCATAGGACTAACTGTTAAACATCATTAAAACATAATTTGAAAAGTATTTGATAAATACTATGTTATTACAAGTAGCATTTTTGGGTAGAAATGATGCTCAAAGTCATAAACTTAAGACCAGCTCTATAAAAGGAGGTTTGAAGTTTTAACAGTGTTTTCAGCATCAGGCGGGATTTGGCCTTGACATACAAAGCTTCACCAGACTTTTTCTTGTGGTATTTTTTGGTGTTGAAACATTTGAAAGAAATCATTTGAAATTCAAATACGTTTTAGATAAGCCAGTTGGCCTAAAGTTGCCTCCATTCCAGCTCAGATCAGGCCTGTCACTAAAATTACTATATCGATTTATCGTTCAGTATATGTTAGATGGAGCCATTGTTTTTGAGGCTCAGTATTTGTAGTGGTACTTTCTCTTTGTACTAGTGGGGTTCTTTTTGCTATTTTCTTTTGTTCTACGATCAGATTTGAGTTGCAGAGGGTTGAATAAATAACTTCTATGACTTATTATAGATACTACGTAAGTACTTCTGTCTCATTCTGCTCTTTACTTAGTGCAGTTTGTGTTTTTTAACCATAATATACATTTAGAATAGTTTTTGGGGATAATTCTACTTAAAGGTGCACTATGCAACTTTTTTGGGGGAGGGTACACCATCTGCTTGTCGTCATGGACATCATACTCCTCTGTCTAGAATGTTCCCCAATATGACATTAAAGTGAAATATAGTACAGGTGTTTTCATTGCTCAGAAATAACATTAATAACAGAAATAACCTTGAAAAACATGTGTTCTTACTGTGAGCGGGGTCGCCTCTCCGCAGATCTAATCTGTAACTTGGCCTTGCGGTGTCACTTGCTTGTCTCCATGGAGATAATAAGTTTGTGGAACATTTCAGGCAAAGCATTAACATCTCCATGGATACAAGCAAGTGGCGTACCCTCCTCCAGAAAGTTACATAGTGCATCTTTAAAGGTTTTTGTGTCAGTGGCATAAATTAGTTTCAACATTATCGCTTATCGTCTAGAATGTTCCCCAATATGGCATTAAAGTTAATATTTTGCATTTATTCAAGTACAGGTGTTTTCATTGCTCAGAAATACCTTGAAAAACATGTGTTCTTACTGTGAGCGGGGTCGCCTCTCCGAAGATCTAATCTGTAATTTGGCCTTGCGGTGTCACTTGCTCGTCTCCATGGAGATAGATAAGTTTGTGGAACATTTCAGGCAAAGCAATAACATCTCCATGGATACAAGCAAGCGGCGTATCCTCATCCAGAAAGTTACATAGTGCATCTTTAAAGATTTTTGTGTCAGTGGCAGAAATTAGTTTCAATATTATTGTTTATCGTCTATATTTTCTTCAGCAAAATATCGTACTTCAAAATTTGTTTATCGTGACAGGCCTATAGCTCAGATGACACAGTTTGTGGTGGAAAGTCTCCCTAAACCACACTGTGATGAGTTCTTCCTGCTCTGTGAACCTGAGCTGCTCACATCAATGGAACCATTAAACCCTGCTCTCCACCACATCCCTATAAGTACTTGAAATGTGCTCATAAATAAAGGTGTAAGTGTACAACAGTTTATACGGATGAGTGTCTGATGTTGAAGACAAGCGGTAGGTCGCAGTGTCACTTTTAAAGCCTGCGTGATTTGGTTGTGTTTGACATGGTTACGAGCCACAACTACTCCGCTGCTCTCAGGAAATAAGATGGATGGGAAGCGGAGCCACTCATGAGTCCAAATATGAGCCTCAAATAGACTAAACAAGCCACTGCAGTGAAAGTGGTGTCCTGAAGTTTAGAGTCACAGATTAGGGCATGAGTGGCACTGTGCTGAAGCCAAATATGGAGAGATGGAGAGATGGAGAGGCAGGTGGAACATGGGAGAAGATAAACAGATGCAACAGCTCAGCGGCACCATCGATGGTTCTAGTTTGTCGTGTACACAATGAGTCCATTAAAAGGTATACTGTGTTCCCACATTTTTACAGGCATTTACGGGAGCTGCTTTGTAGTTGCTATTTAAATAATTAAAAGCAAACTTTAAACACTGCGGTCGGAGCTTAGAGACTTAGAGACAATTAAAAGTGCATTTTGCAATCCCTGTTCTTCCTTGTGTCTGATAGCTTTATACAACCCGGTGTACTTTCCCAAGCAGGGACACAGCCAGACGTTTCAAAACCTTCACCAGTTCTATGTGTAGAATGCAATGTGTGCGTAGAGATTATTATGAAAATTTTGACACCTGTTTTGTATTCCTAGGTTTGTGAAAAACGCGGGCTCTGTCGTAGATGCGGTTACGTGGCAACAGTAGGTATTTTACCCTTTTTATTCTATTATTTATTTTCTGTAGGTTGGCATAGTGATTGTTACCGGGTACTTACTCTTTGGCAGATGTGTTAATAGCCCAAACCGAGCAACAGCTGAAACGGTGTCGAAACACTTGCCATGTGTCGGACGCTCATATTATAGGAATGCACACAAACCCTGTATCTGTGCAGACACATAAAAATGCCATTTCAGTCACTCCCAGTTAAGGCCGAGCCCACGTCTGGGAGGAGAGTGACTGATTGGCCATTAAGGTGAAGGTCAGGTCTAATTAGGAGAAATTAGAAGAAACGGAAGGAGGAAGGCTTGTCAGTAAGGCTTAGCAAAACACCACCCACACTGTTAAAACCAAACCATATGCGCCGGCTCATTTTCCTTGTCAATTAGGCAGTTTTACATTAGTGCTCCAGATTCCAGTCTTACCAGGCTGCGTGACAGTAACGGCGACCTCTACAAAGAAGCCAAACTAATAAAAACAGGGACCACTCATTAACACTTGTACTGCTCTGGTTAGTCCTTTCCTTTGAGGTAAGTGAGAAGGCTTCATTTGAGATTCACAGTCACACTAGTCACGAATACTTGTTTTTATGGGCCAGAACGTTCTCGCTACTGCAAAACCTGCACATCTGTACAAACAAAAGAGGACTGTTGCTCACCTCTTAGGATGTAAAAATCATATTAATTTGAGCAACGGCAAATCACAACAAAGGCAGGTCGAAACCACATGAGTCAAAAGTTAAATATAGTACATTTGTGAAGGAGAATATTTGGATCTAGTATTTTTTTAGTTCTTAAATTGCATTATGTTTGATATTCTGTGTGACATTGCTTGTAAATACTGTTGTACTGTCTCTCTTGTGTAGGTTATTAATAAAAGTAAAAGTCTGGTCGTATTGATTGTTCCCGGTTAACAATGAGAGGAAAATCCACAAAGAAATCGATGTACAATGTGTTTAAATACTTGCAGATTAAAGCCAGTGCAGATGCTTCCTATAGCTTCAATTAAGATGGACAGCTTATTGGTGTTAAGGTTAATGATTTCCAGATGAATCAGTGAAAATATGAGGCAAAACACTAAATGAGACAAATTTGCCGCTGCACAGCTCTTTGGTGCTGGAGACGCCTCAAGACACAAACTTGTGAAGCCTAATTACTGAAGCTGTTGGCTGTTAGTGGTGTGAACTGCTCAGTGAACCAATGTGAAAACACTTGTTTTGCCAGATAATCGTATTAATTCTACATCAAGTCGTGATGAAAGCTTTACATCACTCGTGCTTGTAAATGTTTTCACTTTCAACCTCAGCAATATGACCGCGTTCTATACACTGTGCAAAAGTGCATGTCTTTTTACTGTTGAAAATAGTTTTGCTGTTTAAGTGTTTTATTTGCCAAAGGAAGAATTGCCCTGAACTAAGAATCACAGAGTTAGTATTATGGTCATACGATCATATTACTTTACATGTGACACCTTTCTGTGCTAATTCTTAATATTTTGTCAGTTGTTTACAGGTGGAATGTTTTTCACTACAGTTTTAGTAAACAAATATCAACCGATATGGGTTTTTTTCCATGGCCAACGCCGATACTGATTGTTTCGAATCACATAAGCAGATTTTTTTTTTTTTTTTTTTTCTGGAGGGGGGAGCTGATATGTTGAGCCGATTTTGATTATTTTCCCCAAATTACGTCATTCAAATTTACTACAAAGTCCTCCCAGCCCTTTTTTAATCACAAACCTATAAGAGAGCTGAGTAGTCATATCTCTTCGTATTAAAGTGTTAATATTAAGCTTTCTGTGTATTTTTCAGGCAGCAGATCAACCAAATCAAAATACTGGCCTATGCTGGAGATTTAAGGCTGATGTGCTAAAAAGAGAATAGAATAACACAATTAACTCAATTTTACTTAAAACTGCCCAACTCAGAAGTATCATCGACTTCATAACGTCATCCCCACTGGAGTCTACACCTTTTATCTGTTAACGTCAGACTCACACAGAGTTCTGTTGGCGCGCATCTGGGAACAAGACAGTCATAAAAAATGATATAAAACACTTGATTTCATGTGCTTGTACTTTATCAAATACATTTACACCTGAAAAACATTCTGAGCAAGACACCATGAAAAACCTTAAGCCTTAAGCCACAGCATTTGACGGCGATGTTTAACTGTCTCTGTCAAATAAACAAATACATGCGATGCCCAGTGTTCAAGTGGTGTAAACAGCAGCACAGATGCCAGGCATCAGCATCATGGGACTGACTATATAAATACAGAAATAAAGACTTCTTACAACACTGTTTCTGCGTCTCTTATGTGTGCTGGATGTTCACATATCAGATTTGCTCGAAAGGATCACAATCATCTGATCTGGGGCTGTGGTCCGCTATTCTTGGTCAACTAAGACATGCCCCATGCAGCAATTACTCAACTAAAAGGGGTTTTGGAGTGGCGCTACTATCTCTATAATCTGACCATGTGTCTGACCCAAACTCCACCCACAAGAACCCGGAGGTTTACGCGATTCTAACTATTCATACAGAAAAGTACAAAGTTTGTGTTTATATGTAGAACAGCGAATAAACAGGCCAGTCTCTCCTAAAACTCCACCTCTCTATTGGTCACATTTTTATATAGCACTTTTCCACCTTCAAGAAACCACTCACCCATTCATACAGTGTACGCAGACACTGGGGCAAGGGGGGCGAAGTGTCTTGCCCAAGGACACAGCAATAGCAAATTGTGGGTTTTGAACTGCTAACCTTCAGATCAGTGGACAAACGCTCTACCAACTGAGCCACTGTTGCCTCATCTATGCTTCCTCCTTTCTGCTGTGCTGTCAACAAATAAAACTTTTAAATTTAAAGTTAAACAGACTTACCATAACTGAAACATACATATAATATACCAGAGGATATTTTCAGAGCATATATAGAACCCGGTAACAAAAGTTATGCAACTGACCACCATCATGAAATCACCATCTCCAGGACATAACATTAATTGTTAACTTTGAATAGAACAGGGAAGTGTGTAGTCTTACAGGTTAAAAGAAGTTAAAAGAGGCTCATTTGCCAGTTTACTCTCCACTACAGTTACAAAATAATATGATTGTGTAACGTGCTTTTTTCTTTCAGTTATTTCATGGATGGCAGGGTGAAAAAAGTGGAGGACTTCTTGAAAACGAGACTGATGGACACACTCACAGATCAGATCAATAAAGTGATAAAGGTAAGTCATTTCAGTAGTGAACTGGACATTTGTGTTACGCGTAAATAAAACATGATTTTTGATGAGACCTGAGGAATAAGGTCAGTCTGACTGTGTTGAAGAGGACATAATTTAACCCAGCTCTACATTTGCATTGGCGCTGCGTTCGCCAAGTTATGAGATCTTGGATGATACTACCACATGTGTGTGTGAGTCCGCAGGGCAAGGAGGATGTATTTTTAATATTGTCCACTGTGGCATGGTGGCTGCTTTTCAATGCCAAACCAGTGCCAAAAGTGCTGCAGGGACAACCGTTCCCTGGAACAAAACCCAGTCTATTCTGTTAAAATCATAGGCAAGGCAAGTTTATTTATATAGCACAGTTCATACACAAAGTAATTCAAAGTGTTTGACAGAATAAGAAAGACTATAAAATCACAATACAACAAATCAAAACATAAATAATCTCAAATAATCATCATAAAATTAACATTAAAAGAGAAGAGTTAAGAATAAAACCCTTTCCAGAACTGTTTTGAACCTGGTTTTAAACATTGTCAAAGTAGAGGCCTGTCTCACATCTTCAGGAAGAATGTTCCAGGTTTTAGCTGCATAAAACTCAAACGCTGATTCCCTGTTTAGTCCTGACTCTGGGCATAGCTGCTATATTCAGCCAAAGTTTGCCTGTCTGTTTTTCCCTTCACGTCTTGTTTACGTGTTTAATACATGTACTGATTGAAGTTTGTCCGTGCTGCAGGTGGTGGCGACACACACCGCAGGTAAAAAGGTGTGGCTGGGTGGACTGGGCCCTGCCTGGACAGGAGGCATCAATAACCTCTCTCAAACATATGCAGCTGGGTTTCTGTAAGTACTTTCACTTTCACAAAAACAGGTCTTTATCACCTGCACTGTGCTCTGTTTATATATGGTTAATAGATGATTATTAAGTAGTTGAATGTATGTTTAACAGTGGTGGATGAATGATACACAATTTTGTTACTGCAGTAAAAGTACAGATACAGATGTAAAAAGTTACTCTAGTAAAAGTATCACATACCTGTTTAAAAATGTACTTTAAGAGTAAAAAGTAAAAGTATTTCACAAGTGTTGTTAATTTGTTAAAGTGTTAAATGTGGTGATATTGATTCAAAATGATACATATGTTGGTCACAGTAACAATATGAATCAATATCTTTATTTTTCTGATAAATTTTGTGTATTGTTTTTGCTGCTCAAAGCCAAAGCTTGAACTCGGACTCAGGATGTTACCACGACCATGGTCAAAATAATCCCTCAAATCATATGAAAAGTACTTTTAAATTTTTCAGTCCAGTTAAAAAATGTAGTGGAGTATAAAGTACAGATACCTGCTCTCAAATGTAATGAAGTAAAAGTAAAAAGTATCCTCTATAAAATTCTACTTAAGTACAGTACTTTACGACTTGTACTTCGTTGCCTTCCACCACAGATGTTTAATATGTGATTAATAGACAGTTTCATGTATGTTTCACAGATGGATTAACACTCTCGGTGTGGCTGCTGTTCAGGGGATTGACGTCGTTCTCCGTCACTCTTTCTTTGATTATGGATACACACATCTGGTGGATCAGAATTTCAACCCTTTACCTGTGAGTTCCATCTCTACTATATAATATATGTATATTTTATGACTGTACTGCAAAATACTGTTACCACAACATCGAAATACATCAGTTAGAATGTATTTGTTTTATGTTGTGTAGCCCCCACAGTTTGTGAATGAACTTAAAGTGAGTTTGTACAAAACCCTCTCAAACCTTCATGTCCTTCTCTGGACTGTCCAGTACCAGGTTTAGTCCTGGTACCACGATGGCACCTCTAGCTCTTTCCCGTGGGAGCTATTAGGTAAGATGAAAGGCATTTAGTAGTGCTGAGTGGTTAGACGTGGGGGCGACATGCTATGTAACCTTAGCCCTTTGTCAGGAGCTGTCCCAGGACACTGTGAGAGCCCCACACCTCTGTGCAGGACAGTCGCCTGGTGACAGAGTGCAACATGAGATGCAAGTAGATCAATGTGTTCATGAAAAATGATCAAAAAATAAAATACTACAATAGGCCACTAGTCAAAACAATTTAAAAGCAACTTTAAACAGAAAATATGTAATTTAAGGAATATGAGCAGTTACATGAGGTTGATGTCTTTGGTACATTAGAAGTGTGAAGGGGAGATAAAACACGCCTGGTTCATAAACGAGATTTATTAAGCTCATAAAAGTTTTGAATAAACTGAAGGCTGAAGATGTTGCTCTTATACCAAATCAGGAAACGTGCTGGTCTACGGGGCATGTCGCTTTGCTGATCGTAATTCAATGAGAATATTCATAACGCGTTCCTCTGCTTCCTTCTTTGTAGCTCAAGACTATTAACAATTGAGATTGCTTCATTTTTCCTCTGTCTCCGTATTTTTTCTGGGAATGACAGTCCCCCGCCAGGATCACAATGCTTTTAACATGGCTGGATGTCTGAGGGCTGCAGGAGCCTACCTGCTGAGAGAATTCACTGCAGGGCCAACCTGTCCTCTGTGAGCACGATTTATGACCTGGCCCCTTCCCAGGACCACTGCTCCGTTTGGAGATGTCTAATCCAGGCCTTTGAATTTCCCAGTCTTTACGTGTTCATATCCCTCCCTCTATTTTAATGTGGAATTATCGAGATTCACTTATGGTTTAGCTTGTTGCCAAAGTGCTCTTTTGCATTTGTAAAAACAGTTGTGCGTCTAATAGCCTGTAATGGTTACAAACTACAGATGTGATCATTTTCCTATAATCTAATTTAACATACGGACCTTGTTTCCTTGTAAATTTTAATGAAAACAAATTGTCATTCTGTAAGTTTATGGTGCTGTTTTCCAGGATATGATAATGGCCTAATTTAATTGAAACGTGAAAATAAATCCAATTTAATTAGAAGATGCCAGGGCACTAAAATTAAATCTCTCATTTACTCGAAACGCTAAAGGCCAAAACTGTTATTTCTAAGCCCTTAATTTTGCCTATAGACAAAGTGATGTAATTCTTATATATAATGCTATAAAAAACATTTCTCTTTAGAGACCAGTAGGTACATTATAGCTGGAGAAGCATGCACAGCATCAAACTGACTGGAGGCCAGTACCTGTGTTTTGTTTGATTAAATGTCATAATCAATGATTACAGCTTTGGCCATATATCATCCATCCATGGCTCTGCCTGTGGCCAACACTACAGTTCCATACTGTGCTCTGCTTCTTCGATGCCTTTGCAGCAAATTAAGTTAAAGCCTGCTTGGAAAAAGAAGCCCTTAAATGTTGCCATATGCAGGATTGCATGGGAACTTCCTGAGGAACACATGTTGTTCTGGGTTTGGTGAGAGGTGTTGAGGCTGTGTAGTCTGTAGAGGGAGACGCCGTGTGCCTGACCACTCAGTAATAATAACACAAAGCAGCATTGCACCAGAAAACATCATATTTTATAGCAAACATCATATTAAATTTTACCATTGGTCAGTCCTTGTTAAATCAAACCTGACAATTTGACAGCTCAATGTTAAGCCCTTACACATATTGAATTTTGATTCGAGGAGGAAATAACACATAATCCTTTCTCTTGTAACTTCTGTTGGCAGCCATTTTTAAGTGTGTCTACAGGAATCGTGTTTAATTGTAGCTTCATGAGGGTTGTGCTTCTTGCAGGATTACTGGGTATCACTGATCTTCAAGCGCCTGGTTGGTCCCAAGGTGTTAGCTGTGCGAGTGGCGGGTTTACAGCGGAAGCCTCAGCCGGGGAGGGTCATCCGAGACAAACTCCGAATTTACGCCCACTGCACCAGCTTCTCCAAGTATGTCGTGCGCTTCATACAAAATGTTGATCTTATTCTAGCTCCTTGTGAGCCCGATGAAGCACACATCCTCTTAACCTTTGCAGCGCTGCTTGTGAATGTCCTTGAAAGTTTAGATAGAAAACAGACGGCCTTGTTTTTCCGTGTTTTTTTTCTGTGTCCTTTTGGTGAGCACCTGAGGCTTGAGTGTCTGCTTGGAAAGAACTAAATCTTCCCATAAATAAGCTTACCACAGACACCCGCTCATTCACAGCTCAGAGCCTATAAAACTTAACGGGTATCACTTATCAGGTGTGTGGGGCCAGCCTGCTGAAAGGTGTTCTGGGCCTTTATGCCTTGTTGGATTGGCTGGAGGGGAACAGGGGAGCGAGGGGGGAGGACAATAAGGCGGTCTGTCCCAGGAGGAGATGAAGAGTGCCATCATGGACCTGTTCAAGGTTATCGTTTAACCTGGGCCCATGGCTGTCAGCACTGGGCTAGACTTACGGCCTTCTACCCAGACAGGAATCAATTACAGATCTCTTAGGACGAAGTAGATGGTTCAGAGGTAGAGGGAAAACGTTTAACACAAAAAAATGGATGAGGCTCGAGGAACTGATACTAGTTCTGTTATACCTACAAGTTGTATAATTACATTACATTAGATATGGGTTTGTCATCAGCGTCCCACTCTGGGTCTGCCTCATGGGTGGGGTGTTGTGTGAAACATATGCAGACACAGGGAGAATATGCAAACTCCACAAATAAAAGCTTGGCTGGTCATGAAATCAATCCCAGGACCTTCTTGCTATGAGGCTCGAGTGCTAATCGCTCTGCCACCTTCAACCACAGCTCATTCATATTACTACATTACTATGTATCTACTGTAAGTACTTTTAAATTGCCCTCAGTATCTTGCCTCAGTGTGGTTTCCAGAGCTATGTCATAAGTGGACGCTCCATTGCAGCGTAATTGGTTTGAAAGTAGTGTGTTTGGCGGGCTCTATATAATCCTATAAATGTGCTCAGGCTGTCCGTTGTTTGAAAAGCCTTTACTGATTACAGATATTTGACTTTCTCTGCCCTTTTACCCCTTTTAGTGGTTTGGATTACATTTTTCTCCCCTCTCCAGCAATCCTCAAACATCAAACAGCAACAACATATGTTTATATTTCTGGTTTTGGTCTGTAGGAACCTCATCTTTTAAAAGTCTTGAAAGGTCATTATCTCTTCCTCCATCTGACCATGCGATGTTTTACTGCAAGATTCCGTCCCCACGTTTTGTTTCTCAAAACAAAGGTTCAACTTAAAGATGAAACTCATCAACTTCCATATTGCTCTTTTTAAAATTATTAAATATCAGAAATCCCGGATGTTTTATCAAATTCTCCAGAAACTCTGCCCACAAAAGCAGGATTAACATCTTACCATCAGGCAACATGACTTTGGAGATGTGAAGCTGTGTTGATGCTAAGTGTGCAGAGTGGACATGTGTTATTCAGAGCAGCTGTGTTGTTTTTGTGCTCATATCTGGGACTTTATTAGATTAATCGTGTTTGTCTTATCTGCCTCACGGAGTTATTTACTTTGAGCTGGGATCCCTGTATCGGGTCGGTCAGTGTGCTCAGCTCTCAGGGAGTGTAACTCAAGAAGTATTGTCTGCCACATTCACACCCTTCATCTGACCCAGCTTTTAATTTATATTGTAGGGGAGAGAAAAGAAGTAATTTTTTTGTGTTTCTAATATTAAAGTGTAGATTATGTTGAATTGCGAGCCATATTTTTTACATTCTTGGTGGATTTTTATATGGACATATGTGAGTTATTTATTCGTTTTACAGGAGTTACAGTGTTTATGCATTTTCAAGTTATCTCGATTATGACAGGTACCTAACAATTCATAACTAAAAGTGACTTAACAATTACGATCTGATAGTTAGGACAAATCGGACCGTTGGTGTGCGTGGACCGCCTCCACAAATCTCCCGTTTTACTGAGCTTGATCCTTTTGTTAAGTGATAAAAATATCAAAGGCACTCTTCTCTTTGTAGTCATTTTTAATTATGAGGAATTTTATCCCACTTGGCATCATAATATATGGCAGCCCCCGACAACAGATGTGAGCTGCAGACATTTGGTTTCTGGCCCTAGGTTTCCTTTAGAATTTAAATACGTAATGTAATAATGCATATCATTTCTGTCCATAATTTCCAGTCATAACTACGCCAGAGGATCCATAACTATCTACATCATCAACCTGCACCGCTCACGGAAGAAAATTAAACTAGCAGGAACTCTACGCAACAAGACAGTGCACCAGTACCTGCTGCAGCCCCATGGCACAGAGGGACTCAGGGCCAAGTAAGTACAGCTCTTTACATCACAGCAGGAAAACATTCTTTAAGCAACAATTCAAATTTGATCAAAGAAAATATCCAATTTCATAATAAATAATGAATAGAGGAACATTTCAGAACACATGTTTAAAAGGTTAGACCAATGAGTTTGTTTTATTTTTGTTATTTTACTTCAAATGTTTTCATGCCCATTATATTATGAATTATAACCATAATATTTGTCTTATTTTCAGTGTAAGATCCATTAAAATGAAAGCATCCCCTCTCTGTGCTCTTTAAGCCCTGTCTGTTATTCTGTCTCAGGGCTAAGCCCCAGATCCTGCACTAAGAGTCTAATGACTGAGGCCCATGTGTGTGAGAGTTACACTATCCTCACACAGAGCTAATAGAGCTGCGGCTGATCCTTCCATAACACTGCACTGACGAGGATGTTTGAGGTGTGACAGCAGGTTTGGGAGGCACGTATTAGGAGTGTGAGCTAACACGCTCACATGTGAGCTAACCATGGGCCTTTTTCAGGCCTTAACTGCTTTCCTTTACTGCAGCGCTGCATGGAGAACGTAGCAACACCAGATGTCTATAAATGTGAGGGACTTTATAATGCCAGTCTAGTCCTGCTCCTTGTTTGTTTAGAGCTTTGAGAATTTCTTACCTAGTAAACTATTAGACCGTTTTACGTTTATCTTTACGTGAAACATTCGGCAAATTTTAATGTGTGAACTTTACAATGAGACAAAAATACTGCTTACTACACATCTGTTGACTTTGCTGCTTGATCAGCATTTAATAAATCGCATGATTTAAATCTAAGTTAGAAATGATTCGATCAAATCAAATCTTATTTAATGTCATTTTTAATCATAAAAAGATCATCATGAATCAATTCTATTTAATAGCATTGTTCACTTTGTTTAGTTTCACTAAAATTATTCATATTAATATTAGCAGCATTTTCTGTCCTTGTGTGTTTAAAAATAGACCATGAGTCCAGAATAAAGATGAATTAAATTGATAGAGATCTATTAACACTTAAAATGCGATATGAAAAATAAAAAAATGTCCAACATTAAAGTTTGTTTTTGATCTGGACAAATTAAAATATTGTATAATTCTGTATTATAGCTATAAAGTTAAACAGCCAATCCTCATATGAAAGTAGATCAAGCAGTGAACACGTGAGCATGTAGTGTTATAACTCTATAGCTCCCCCTCCTGTACAAGTTATGCATTAGGTTTTATGGTTTGACAAAATACAGAAAAGGGCTTTTTTTTTCTTTAACCCATAATAATGTTTGTGTTTCTGGTCTTGTGGGGGCAGATATGTTCAGTTAAACGGGGAGAAGCTGGTAATGCTGGACAATGAGACTTTCCCTGAGCTGAAGCCAAAGACTCTGAGGGCTGGAAGGACTATAACTATGCCGCCGATGACCATCGGCTTTTACGTCATCCGAAACATGAATGCGTACGCCTGCAGGAGATAACATTTACTGCTTTTCATCTTCATCCAAACACTCATAAACTCTGAGTATGTCATCAGCTGTTCCAGGCCTGTTGGTCATACTCATTCACAAGATACAACCAAGCTTTTTTTGATACAAACTGCTGCACTGAAGTTTTTGAGAAATTCTTACTCTCTGTCTCTGAGCTTATTTTCTAAAATGTGATTCAGTTATAGCTGTCGGTCAAGAATGTTTGTTTAATGATGAAGAATTAACAAAGGGAAAACTATGACCAAGCCGCTTACACAAGCTTCTGACTTTTTTTTTTTTTTTTTTTCAAAAAAGGAAATACATGTTTGCTAAATGCTATGTGGTTTGTGTGTGTGTGTGTGTGTGTGTGTGTGTGTGTGTGTGTGTGTGCATATGTCTGTATCAACAAAACTACTGAAGTGTGTAAAAGTGTGACGTTCCACTGAAAAAATGTATATATATATTTTTTACTTGCCATATCAAAGAACTTTTCTATTGAAGCTGTATTTTACATGTAATGTCCTTGCATTCTTAAGTAAGAGAAGCTAGCAAAACAAGATTTATTTTCAATGGCATACCATAGTAAATGATATACATTATATACCATTTTATAGTCACACCTTCAGTAATTAGATTTACAAGCCCACTTCAGTTAATTAAAATACTAATATCAGAAAATAATAATTATTTCACTAATTCAGTAAAAAAAAATATGTACCTAGATTAGGATTTTATCTGTGTGAACTGAATCTAAATTCATTTAAAAACTGAAAAACAAAAAAACAAAATAATAGCTATTATAGTACCAGTATCATACTTTGCTGCTATGTGTTATATTGTAGTGATTTTGTACAGGTGTTTGTTAAAGACAGATATTGAAAAGATTACTGCTTATATTTTTGTTAACATACACTTATTTATATGGTTAATATGATCTGTTTATAAGCTTAATGGTTGTTCAAAAGTATATTATAGTAATGCTTTATATCATGCAGATTTATTATTATCAACAGAAAACTTATGGGGCCACTTGAACTTTCTGCTTTTTGTCGTAACAGTGTATTTTATTTTCATTTGCCAAAGTAGATAGGGCTACTGCCGTTGTGTTTCCCTGTGTTTATATGGAGATGCTGTTCATATTTCTTTACAAAGTATTTTGTATGTAAAGTTTGATAATATTATTTTTGTACAAAAGTTTACATTGATAATAAACTGTTTGAACACCACACTGTGTCATATTTTAGCCAAGCTTTATGGATTAGCCAGTAGCCATTTAGCAAAGCACTTTTTCAAATTCCTCTACTTATGTTAATTCAACTTTAGGGCTGCAAGATTAATTGAAATCAAATCGAAATCGCAATTTGAATGGACGCACTTAGCTTATTGCAAAGGCTGCAACTTGAAGTACCATAATTTCCTCCTTAAAAAATACAAAATGTCCTGTGTCATTTTGCATAAAAACTGCTAACGCTAACTGCTAACCTTGTACTTTAGAACTGTAAATGCTAACAAAAAGATTTTGTAACGGCTAACCTGTAGTTTAGCTAACTCTGTAGTTTAGATCTGTAACGGCTAACCCTGTAGTTTAGCTAACCCTGTAGTTTAGATCTGTAATGGCTAACCCTGTAGTTTAGCTAACCCTGTAGTTTAGATCTGTAATGGCTAACCCTGTAGTTTAGCTAACCCTGTAGTTTAGATCTGTAATGGCTAACCCTGTAGTTTAGCTAACCCTGTAGTTTAGATCTGTAATGGCTAACCCTGTAGTTTAGCTAACCCTGTAGTTTAGATCTGTAATGGCTAACCCTGTAGTTTAGCTAACCCTGTAGTTTAGATCTGTAATGGCTAACCCTGTAGTTTAGCTAACCCTGTAGTTTAACTAACCCTGTACTTTAGATCTGTAAACACTAACCCTGTAGTCTGGCTAACCCTGTAGTTTAGATCTGTAATGGCTAACCTTGTAGTTTAGCTAACCCTGTACTTTAGATCTGTAACTGCTAACCCTGTAGTTTAGCTAACCCTGTAGTTTAGCTAACCCTGTACTTTAGATCTGTAACTGCTAACCCTGTAGTTTAGCTAACCCTGTACTTTAGATCTGTAACTGCTAACCCTGTAGTTTAGCTAACCCTGTACTTTAGATCTGTAACTGCTAACCCTGTAGTTTAGCTAACCCTGTAGTTTAGCTCTGTACAAACATGTTATTCTTGTATTACTTTGTCAGTTCATATTTTAGTCTTTTTATCAATTCATCTAGATGCGTTAAAAACAGAATCTTGCTAATAAAGCATCACAATCGCAATGTTTGTCAGAAAAATTCCTTTTAGATATTTTTCACAAGTCGTTCAGCCTTATCACGAGCTCCGAATTTAAAGAAACTTGGTTGGGTTCTTGCAATGGGAAGGTTGTCTCATTAGGGCAGCTGTTGATGAAAAACATGAACCAGGAAGTTCAAAAGTTACAAACCCCAGTTCTCTGGTTGTCTCTGACCAGAACGGGATCAGATGAAAAAACTGAATAGTATAGCAAATTTAAGTATAACTCACTAACTTGTGTTTTTCCTTGATGCTTTATACCTTTCTGAATTTGGAAAAGTGAATCAGATCAGAATCTTTTTACTCGATTGCTTACTGCTCCTTGTGTTACTGTTGAGTCCAAATATTAATATGTTATTGTAACAAATTCCACTTTTGAAACAGCTTAAGCTTTTGTTTCACCTTTTAGTGCCTATAGTTAAAATGTTTTATCACTGTACTGAGGTTGACCTTTAAGGCGCTGAGATCTTAATAAGTCCTGAGGGTTACTTCCTTGGTTAAATCTAATTGTGTTGTGATTTAGGAGCACTGGCCCAGGTCGAGCCACTCCTGCGTGACTGTGCCTCCTTAGTGGAGGTAACTGCTTGGCTGGCCTGCCCTGCACTGTTTATGCTCCAGATCCATTTTGAGACATGCAAGGCCCCTTCACCCTGTTAGCAAACATTGAGGATTTCTCCATGTTTACTTTGTATATACAGGAGTCAGCTTAAATACGTTTTTTCAAGAACGCAGGATCTCTTGAAAACTGATGGACTAGATTAGACCCTGGCCTGACTTGAAACTCTCTGCATTTTGGAACATTTTGACTGAAGCAAGGTTAATAAAACATAAATATTTACTTTACTATCGGGTTCGCTGCACCGTGCAGGGCCCAGCCATACAATCTGGGGAATATTTGGATTTGTTGTAACCATCAAAACATTCTCTGGCCATAGAGTTTGGCCAGCATTTCATTCTACATTATACAATGATGCTGGATTTTCAAGGGCAATTTGAAACCTAGTTTAGAGTTGGATTTATTAGAACCAAAATTTTCCTTTCAATAAAAGTTAGGCTCAGACTGTATACATGATTAAGACTAGTCAGACTGTCAGCAATTAACCATTGAAAACAAAATAAACTGTCTTTTGAATCCTTATCATTCATAACATACGCTACAGAAAGAAACTTAAGTGTTTTTTGTTATGTTTTTGTTTTTGAGAGTAGGGTTTGATGAAAATATAGCCTAATTTTACATAATAAAAAATAGATACTCAAGTTTTTTTTTTTTAGTTTTAGTTTATTGAGATGATATTCAGTTTGTTTGCGGGCTATTTTCTAAGATTTGACCAATAATCGACCTTTCTGATGTTAAATCTCAATCCACATATTTCAAATACCAAGCCACTGTGCACGCGGTCATGCGGCCCACTTTCGGCTCCAGCGCATGACTCGATTCTGCCTCGGTTCACGCTGCAGCTCCGTCACAGCCCCGCGCGCGCGCCTCACATCACGTCACATGACTCCGCCTGTAGCGAGGATCCGAGGAGAAAGACGCATGTTGACATCCGCGTTGAAGCCGCTCTAAATCACCCAGAAGCGCTCAAGTGGACACTGATGGTGGGCTCGTCTCGTCCGGAAAAGTGAGTGCTGTCGGGGCGTAAAATATTTGCGCGCGTGTGTCTCTCTTGCGCTGTTTGTACGCGCGTCGAGGAAGTTTCTTTTGCGAGAAAAGTAAACAGCGGTGCGGTGTAAAACGCGACGTGTAGTGTACGGACTGGACTGGCTTAATGGAACCAGAGGTAAAAAAAAAATACATATATAGTCTGTGTCAAAATGTGTGCAGATGGTTCGTATAGAGTGACTGTGAACTTGTAACCCTGACCCTGTAAACTTCTATCAGTGCAGGCTTAATGGCTGGTGGTACTGGGGTAGTAAAACAGATTAAGATTTCTTTGAGTGAGCTGATTTCACTAAGTTAGAAGAAAGTAGGTCACCATTTATGAATAGTTGTTAGTTCAAATGCATGGAAGGGCATCCATAGTTTGATCTAAAAACATTCAACTATAACTTTGTCCATTATCTCAGCATAACGCTTATTCTGCACTTTCTTTCTGCAGCAGGAAGGAGGGCATCAGTGGTCCACATGAAGTGCCTACTGATCGCAAGTGAGAGCGCGGAGGTCCTGTTCTACTGGACTGACCCGGAGTTTCAGCAGAACGTCCAGCAGCAGTATGGGGCATCTCAGGAGGAAGGCCACGGGGTAAGACAGCCATAGCTCCCTAAGAAGATAAAAAAAAGAGAATAGTCCCACGACAGACCCTATGCATTCAGTCGTCTTATCAAACTTCTGCTCTGCTTTTTGTCCCTGTTCAGCTCCCCGCCTTCGAGGACAGCATCAGCACCCTGTTCGCCCCCATCATTATCTCATGCATCACTATGGTGGACCGACTGGGTGATAGTTACGCCTCTTTCACCACTGAGAATAACCACATCTATGTCCTACATCAGGTTAATATGACAAAAAAGTTTTAGATTTGTCAGTCCTCTATTTCATGGGAACAGTAGCTGTTTTTTACAGTGAAAAGGAAAGGCCTGTCATGAGAGTTCTGAGCTATGTCCAGATGTAGAAGACCACATGCTTCAGTCAGTACTAAATCTAAAGCGATGTCCCTCAACACAGTCTTATAACATTAATGTACAACCTCTTCATATTCATAACATTTTTAGTGTTTATAAAGCACTTATTAATGCCTGCTAAGAGAAGTAGTTCAGATAATGTCCAATAACTTCCATGCAGTAGTGGATGAAATAATCAATTTTGTTACTTAAGTAAAAGTACAGATACAGAGGTAAAAAGTTACTCAAGTAAAAGTATTTAAGTGCCCGTTTAAGAATGTATTTTAAGAGTAAGTATTTCACACAAGTGTTGTTCATTTGTTAAAGTGTTAAATGTAGTGATATTGATTCAAAATGATACATATTTTGTTAAACAGCAGCAATATGAATCAATTTCTTAATTTTTCTTATGAATTTTGTGTACTTATTTTTGTTTGCTCGAAGCCGAAGCTTGAACTCGAAAACTTTAGTCAGGATGTTACCACGAACATGGTAAAAATAACCCCTGAAATCATATGAAAAGTACTTTTTACTTTTCAGGCCAGTTAAAAAATGTAGTGGAGTAGAAAGTACAGATACTGCTCTCAAATATAGTGAAGTTTCAGGCCATTAAAAAATGTAGTGGAGTAGAAAGTACAGATACTGCTCTCAAATATAGTGAAGTAAAAGTAAAAAGTATCCACTGTAAAATGTACTTAAGTAAAGTACAGATACCTAAAAATTCTACTTAAGTACAGTACTTTACTACTTGTACTTCGTTACCTTCCACCACTGCATCCATTTGATGGTAAAAATTGCGATTAAGAATAGAATTAATCACAAATACAATCATAAAGAGTAAAACATTAATAGGTACTTTACACTAATAAAGATCTAAATAACAACTTATTATACCTTTACTACAAGTTAGCAATTAATATGTGGTGCCTAAACTAAAGTGGAACCTCCCGGATACCAATTATAAAGTTTTAGACCCTTTTTCGTTGTTTTTAGCAAATTAACTAATAGAGTTTTGAACAATGAAAATGTGGCAACAGACGAGCAAAGTGTTGACCAATATCATATTAGTTATTTCCTGGTTTTGGTATTGCCACACTCCACCTACTCTACTTCGGCCACAGTTATATCCTCAACTTGGTCTGTTGCACCTTCACGACTTTTTTTTTTTTTTGCAAACATCAATATTTACAACATGGAGTGCGTATTTACAAGTGAGAAAGAAACATTAAGTGGATATATACAAAAGTGAGGGAAATGTGGGATGCGACACAGAGGTTTGTAGTTAGGTAAAGTAAAAGGGGAGATGCAACAGTAGAGGTCATAATGATGATTGTAATGGAGAAAAAATAAATAAAAACATACACACACACACACACACACAAGAATATATCATATACACATACATGCATATATCCATAGAGCGGTGAATAATGTATCATTTTATCCCGCTGACCTGTGACCTCCTCATACACCCAAGGCCCATTAACGGGGGTGACTCATGACTTTATGTTCCAGTTTGACGAGTGTCTCTACATTGCTGTGAATGGGGATGGAGACGAGGATGAGGACGATCTGAGGAGGAAGATCTACGTGATGAAGAAGATGATCGAGGTGCTGTTTGGGATGGTCACCCTGAGCACCCTCCTGCGAAAAGAGTGAGGGGAAAAAACAAAATGGGTCAATACAATATGCTGAGTGATGCGTTGTTTGTTTTATTTCATTTTTTTTTACAAATGTGTGTATTCAGACTTCGACCTCAAGACACAGAGCAGAGAGGAAGGCTTTGGAAGCAACTGCAGAGTTTACTGGAGACATACAGCCACCTACGTGAGAACGACCAAAGCTTTTTAGTCGAGGTAAATACATTGATCAACTAGTTCATCTCCTGCTACTCATCCTTGATCACCTTGACACATCTACAAACATTTTTTTAAGATTGGGATAAGATTTTTTAATGCGGCCACATTACAAAGAAGTGAAGACCGTAAAAAACAAGGCTTTAAAAACGTAGATTTTATGAGTGTGAGCACATTAATGAGCCGCAGCAGGAAATGTGGTGAAACATGCAGGATCATTTAGTCCTTCTCTGCACACAAGCACCTGGACTGACTTAACAGCACATGTTCACCCAGACTAATGCCCAGCCATCTAACCGTTATTGTTGGCACTAATAAGGAGCTTATAGGTCAAATGTTTACAGTATTACAATATTTACCACTAATATCTTCATGTGTCTTTGGTTTCGTGTCGCCTTCAGGCAGTTGAAAGACTGATACACCCAACACTGTGTGAACAATGTATAGAGTTTTTGGAGCGACGCTTAGTCCAACAGTTGAACAGCAGTGCAGAGAGAGCGGGAGAGGAGGTGATGCACGCCTTCATACTGGTTCACACAAAACTACTGGCTTTCTACTCAAGGTACATTTAAGTATTATGTAGAATTACCCTTATAAAAAAATGTAAAAAATGTAAAACTAAAAAAAAATCACTCACAACTTACATTTGATTTGGAATCCAGCTGTTTATATTTATCTGACCTTAGGAAAAGCACATAAAGTATGTTGTTATTCTTTGTGGGTAGATTAAGTTACAAAGATAATATTTTTGATTTAACCCATCGGTAAGAAACGTAACTATGCAACATTCCATTGGTAATTTAGCGTCTCTGCCTTGTTATTTTATTCAAATTCTTAATAGCAGAACTGAAAATGTATGGCGTTTCTTTCATCTTCGCTCGCCTTCAATGAACTTCGCTGTTTACAGTTCTTTCAATATACAATGTATCTGTTTTTTATTTTGCTGCTGAAGTCGCAACGCAAGTTCACTGGTCACCTCAGATCTACTGACGCTCATTATAATGGCTCAGAACATGTATCCAAGCAGCACAGACCTGGAGGACGCTAGCCCAGAGGTAAGGGTTGACAAATACAGAATACCACTAGTCATTGTTTAGAAGTGTGTTTGCAAGCCGTAACTGTTTACTTTACTGTTTTATGAAGGACGCAGAGAGTACATCTGGTTCTGGGCCTGATGTTTTTTACACCCCTGAGCCTTCGCCCAGTGAAGGAGACTCTGACAGTTCCATTGGATCAAGTACGTGGCAGCAGTTAGCTCAGTTAGCCTGATTCAGTTCCGTGTGTTTTGACAGTAGGTTGTAGCGTATACATTTTTAAAATTTTGACATTATCTATAAATAGTTTGTCCAGTGATCTATTGTTAGTTGTGTTTTTAACATACAATAGGCTCTGTGCACAGCAGCGCCCGGCAGCCTCACTGTTAGCGTCACTACTTTCTGTCCAGTTGTATCTCTTAGGTTTTTGCAGAGTCACGCTAAAATGAATAAATATTTAAAGATGAGGCAGTGGACAGGGAGCTGCGGGTGGATGTCACTGACAACAGGTTAAAAACTACACAAATAAAATGAATCACCACAAGACACTTCTGTGTTTAGAAAGAGACATGTTTGTGTGTCAATGCTAATGCTCATTTTGAGGCAAAATAAATATTAAAACAACGCCACAAACTGAAGTATTCTATGTATAAAAATAACTGAGAACTGAAGTATCTATGTATAAAAATAACTGAGTAGTCTTTATTTTAATACATTTGAATTTGAATAGGCTGTTTATTTTATATTTTCCGCTTTTAATAACAGTGACTGTTAGCTTTGAGACACAGTGAGCTAACTAGCATGCTGCTGTGCACAGAGCCTATTGGACGTTCCTATAATTGTTTTTTCAGCTAAACTAAAGAAAGTAAATGACACTCCTGTGTTTGAGTTTGTGGACCCCGACATCCAGGTGGGCTTGTGTCTGTACTGCACATTTCTTTTCATTTACAGTGCTCTAGTATCTAATCTTTTATCTTCTTTTTAGATGGCTGAGGACAGCTTACAGACTTTGAGGGTCCCTCCTCCTGACCCGTCCACTCCCCAAAGAGTTTTCTTAGAGGTGTCACTCAAAGAGGGCTTGTATCCCATGATGCCTCACTCCATGTACTGTCTTCCACTATGGCCTGGGATCTCTCTAGTATTATTAACTAAAGTACATATGACTCAGAGTTTTGCTTCAAGACTTTTTTTTTCAGTTAAATTTTTGTTTTAACAATTTTTGTTTTAACATTAGATTCCCACCAGTGGCTTGGCAATGTCCATCTATGTTTTCCTGGAAGCGTTTGCAAAGTTGGAGAAGCGTCTGCGAGAAGGCCATGAAGGCTCAGCCGCCACGAGAGGTCAGCCAGCCATAAATGACCTGCGAGGGAAGCTGGACAAATTCATCAAAGCCCTGGGCCCCAGTGACATTCAGGTAAAGATATACACTACCAGTCAAAAGTTTTGGACACACCATCTCTCACTCGTTTTTTAATTTATTTTTACTACTTTACTAAGGAAGATATGTGGAATTATGTAGTAAAGAAAAAAAGTTAAATAACTAACTACTAAATATTTTTCGACAACGCAAAGGGTGGCTACTTTGAGGATTTGAAAATAAAATATAAAAATATATATTATTACCTTTTTTTCTTTGCTACATAATTGCATATATCTTACTTCATTTTTTCTTTGTACATAATTGCATATATCTTACTTCATATATTTGATGTCTTCTGTATGTATATGAAATGTAGAAAGTAGTAAAAATAAGGGAAAAAAAACATTGAATGAAAGCGTGTGTCCAAACTTTTGACTCTTAGTGTATAGCTTACAGTATATCTACCAAACTGCATTTGACGCGCATTGCCATAAGCTTATAAACTTGTATAGTAATAATGAGCTGTTTTTTTTTCAGTCTGTGCCCCTATTGAATGTTTGGACCGAATTCAAAAACAGAGCATTTGCCAAAGGAGGACCAGGCTTTACAAAAGAGTGAGTCTCTGCTGCCATCAACAGGAATCAAGATGTAATTGCACTTAAGAAAAAAACTTAAAAAAAAAAATCTTGTTTTAGTCTCATCCCTTGGTGTAAGAATATGAGGACCCAGCTTTGTGGGATATACCGCCAGTGTTTCCTGATCGACTCGGGGTCAAGGGACGCTCCTCGCCATCTGAGTCCTGGTCTACAGGAACGGGCACAGACCCTGGTCCAGTGAGTAGGCGTGTCCCTAAAGCTCTCATAGGTAAATTGAATGTCTATGTTTAAACCATTGCTTTTTTTTTTTTTTTTTCCTTAAGAGAGAAACTGATGGACTGGAAGGAATTTCTGTTAGTTAAGAGTAAAAGAAATATTACCATGGTGTCATATCCTTTCATTACACAACCATGTTGTTTATTTTGTAATATCCTGTTCTTTCATTAACGCTGTTGCCAATTTTACTCATTGGCCTTGACCCATGTATTCTCACTTATTTGGAAGAGTTCCCTGGTCTGATCCATTTCATTTGCGTTGATCGGTCAACGGGACAAATGATCGCACCATCACTGTATGTCACAGAGCACAGCACATCTGAGCTGGGGAAGGGTCCAGTGGCTCAGTTCATCAAAAAAAAGGTAAAATGGGCATTAAGCGTTATACGTTGCAAACATTTCAACAGTACAATATATTTTAAAAAAGAGCTAGACTAAATATGTGATGTTTTTACTTTACAGGTCTGGGGACTAGTAAACACAACCCGAAGGTACCTCCAGAAAGGCTATTCCACTGTCACGCTACGAGACGGGGACTTCTACTGTTGCTACTTCCTTTGGTTCGAAAATGAGACGGTAAGTATCAATCTTCAAAATCAGTTATTGCCGTGATAACGTATACTACATTTATGTGTCGTCTCTTTTCAGGGATTCAAATTGGATCCTGTGGACTTGCCTATTCTTCCTGATGACTCAGCACCAATTGGGATGCTCTCCTGGGACTACTACAGGTTTGTCATTTTATTCACGAATTCTGTATAAACCTGACTTTACGAGATCAGTGCAAAGAATATGATTTGTGATGTAGGAAGTTGCGGCGTTTTTACAGTAAGAACCACCAGGGGGAGGTAGTCCGGTGTTTTGAACTGCTCACCATTCATCTGGGCATCATCCCCACTGAAATTATCCTCCAACACTGCAGACAGCTGGCAAGTAAACTGTGGGAGCCCTCCCGAAACCCACTGCTCTAGTGACACAATATTACACATATTATTTTGCAAGAACATGTATGTAAATTGGGGATGGGTTATACGTTATCTGTGATATTGGAGGGTTCGCAAGATATCGGTATCGGTTAAATGTACCATTTTATTTTCTGCATTACCTCAGTCTGAATGTGCCCATGTGTCATTCCCAGTTTGTCAAATTTGTCTTTTTGAACAGACTAATAAGTGAAAATGGAAATGACAGAGCATCGACACTGTATATAGCTGTATGTTTACACAGTCATGCTACAGAACTTAACTATAACTTAAAGGTCCCATATCACAGTTTTCTGATCTGTTAGAATCTTGTTTCCTCATCAAAAACATACCTGGAGTTGTGTTTTGTTTCGTTCACACATGTTTAACACACAAACCCTGAATATTTAAGCTTAGTTCTTCGTCTTTGTTCCACCTTTTGATGTCATATGGTAATACAGGAAGTGCTTCACTGTGTTTTTATACTCCATGCACCTTCACTAGAATCACTTGGATGATTTCAGCCTTGGACTTGCCCATATCTACTGAACTAAAGGTTGAAAACTACTGCTTCATGACATCACAAGGTGGAACAGAGCATTTTGAGCTTTGGAGATGTAGACAGGCTAATAACAAAGGGTTACTCAAATGTGTGAATTTAACAATTCCAGGCCTGTTTTTGTGGCGGTAACAACATTATAACATGTCTTAAAGTTCACAATAGTACATTTTGTGTAATATAGGACCTTAACATACATTTTTGGTCCTTGTTATGGATTTTGAAATCTTAATTGTGGTATTGGCAAATATTGGTTAACTGTAAGACCGTGGTGTTTAAAGTTGATTGTCTAATGCACTGAAGCTGTGTCTAAGCGATACACTTTTTCATGGACATTTTACTTCTTATGAATGTTTAATTTAATATTTATGATTAACTTTCTGTCACAAATTTCATGTTTCAGGTACTGATACACTTTTGTAATGTAAAACGCACATTTGTCTTATATATTAAATTAACTTCTCTACAAAACACTTCTACTTGTATTTATAGTAACATGAAGTAAAAAAAAAACACTTCCTCACACAGATAACAGATGGGACATTAACATTTCCATGATGTTCCTCAACTGCAATGGGACCTTTTGTGCAAATGGTGCCTATGGTGATGGTTATGTTTATTACAATGTTATGTATATTTGAGATCTTTTTATGTGCGTGCGTGTGTGTGTGTGTGTGCGTGCTGACTCTATATAATACAAAAATAATTCAGGATTGTTGACCGTAAAAGCAGCAGCTGGTGGTTTAAACACAGTGTTAAATTATTACTTCTCTATTTACATGAATCAAGTTTAACCTTTACATTCATTAGTGAGTCATTAGTCAGGCTCATACATTGTAAAGGTCAGTCTGGCTGTATATAGGACTTTTGTGTATGAGTGGGGGAGTGCGTTCACAGTTCAATGTATTATCAGTTTCTGCTCCAGTGGCTCACAGCGCCCTCGTCAGGTCATTCACAGCTTCTGCAGCCACCAAGTCCCTCAAGAAGAGCTTCTCTGCACTTACATCGTGGACCACCTGAAACAGACATAATTAAATAATATAAATAATGTTCGAACTATACTGTAGAATTTCATGACGTCAGAAATCCTATTTTGACAGGAAATAGAATGATGGCATAAAATAAAGAGATATCCGAATAGGAAAAACACAAATAAATTAATAAAAACGTAAACAGTAGACATGAACAAAAACGGTCCTATTGTTTAGTCACAGCTCTCCTCCCAACATGGACCCTCCCCTCACTCCTATCACACTCTGCATCCTCCTTTCTCCTTCCTCATTTCAGTGTAGGAGTCTGAGGCTCTTTTTTACAGCGTCAAAATGAGCTAGACACCAGTCACATGTCCAGTACTCAAACAGGTTTGCTCAAATATGGCACTTGTCCCCCAGCAGACACAGTCTGGGTGACCTGGCAAAGCATGTATCAAAGTACCTGAGGCGTTGTGACATTTTCAACACAGCTCATTTCTAGGCCTGTCACGAGAATTACTATATCGACTTATCCTTCAGTATGTGTTAGATGGAACAATAATTTTTGGAGATCAATATTTATCTGATTAGACTTGAGCTGTAGAGGGTTGAATAAATAACTTCTAGGGTGTATGACTCATTATAGTGTTTAATTCTGCTATTTATTTATTGCCGTTTGTGTTTTTAACCATATTATACATTTAGAATTTTTTTTTTTTTTGATAATCCTACTTCAGGGTTATTGTGTCAGTGGCATAAATTTGTTTCAGTATTATCGTTTATTCTCTATATTTTCTTCAGCAATATATTTCACTTCAATTGTTATTGTGACAGGCCTAGTCATTTCAGCTTATACACATTTTTAGAGCCTTGAAGAGATGTAATAATACTTATTAAGGATTTTGCGTTGAATATATTTACTCTGGGCGTCTCTATGTTCTTGTTTGCAACAATTGAGTCATTTTCAAATGATTTTAGTTTTAAGATTTTTACTCATTTTGATTATTATTATTTATTTATTTATTTTTACTTTTCACCCAGGGCAAATATTGTACCATTTTGAAGCTTTGCTGAGTAACAATCTCTCATCTGATGCCAAAAGTGACCATGCCTCTCTAAATCTTATTTTTTCATGCCCCTTTCAAATAAACCAATCCCCATCCTCCTAATACCTTGGCATAACCATTGAGCCCAGTATATTAGCACTTTACCAATTTTGATTTTAGTTTATGTCATAAAGCAGCATATTTTTCAGCATATGGGGCATGCTTGCATTTTTTATGAATACCATCTTTGTACATTTTACAGTAGGATTTTATTGCATGTTCTCTTTCCTGCTCTGTTTGATTAATCTAGACATTTCTAATTAGATGCTATAGTGTTCTGTTAGGTGAAGCAAGTCTCCTTCTTTTTGGTTGGCAGAGCCTATTGATATTGCCGTATTACAGATTGACCTATGAAACTGTGAGAAGCACCTCTTCCCCGTTGCCATGGTAACAGATCTAAGTAGGAAATATTTAAACTCTTTGGCTACAGTAAGACGCATCCTGGCGCCTCCCAGCCCCCATCACACCAGACCTAAATTCCATCATAAGATTTATGGATGCACATTCAAACAGGCAAAGACACAGTTGTTTGAATGTTGGATTAAACTTTTGAATAAACTTTTCTTAAAAGAACTAAAGTCTCCTACAATGAAACAATTGACAAACTGAACTAATTCAGAGAAATTTAACTCTGAAGTCTTTCAGTTATGGCAAAGGACAGATGCCACGAGATTAGACACTCAATGAATGGCAGACAGAAGAGGAAAGGTGTAAAGGGTTCATGCCGTGAATATGGTCAATATTGTTTACATATTGATCTGTAAATGTCTTGTGAATATTTTTATTTGTGAAAAAACTTTATTAATGGTTCATAAAGCACATGTGAGTGGAAATACACAGAACTCTCCTCATCCTCCAAAAACCCCACTCAACTTTAGCCAGTTCAGCCCTCATGACTTCACCTCACTGGCTTAGCCGCCCCCCTCAAACTTTGGTGGGTGGTTTCAACAGGAAATACACTGGCCATCTTCTGACCAGACTTTAGGAGTTCCATCGCAACCTTCGACCAGAGAGGACAGAGACACAGAGAGCCTCCTCTTATCAGCTTAGACCCAGGGCAAAGAACATTCCAAAGAGACAACATCTGAGGAGTTAAAACTACCAGTTCTCTCTGCAAATTGGTGTCCGTTTTTTGACATGTTTTTAATCCAAATTACTATAGCAAAGCTTTCACATTTTTCCAAATTTAAGTATTTGAGTTTTTGTAATCAACAGCTTTTTGATTTAATTGGCCTTAATCTGTGACCTGTGCAGATGTTCAGACCTCATGGACAGTAGAAAGTCTCCTCCTCTTTAAACAGAGCGTTCCTTCCGTCTAACTGCCTGAGCCCACAGCTATTATTTAGATCACGTAGCCACCGTCCATCTCAGCCCGTCTGACTCTTCAGACCCGACGCCCTGAAGACTTCAGACCTGAGGACTTTAGACCTGAGGACTGCAGTCCTCCAAACCATCAGATCCCTGGACCACACAATGACTAAAATCTACGCTCTCCCTGGACATATGCGCACACATCACAGATTGGCTTAATCAAGTTAAACTCAACAAATAACCTTAAATAACTCTTTGGCAGTTTATCTAATCTTTAATCCTTAGGCCCTAGTCTAGAGCCACACTTATTTGCATAGCCCATATTCAAATGCTGTCTGTTTAACTTGGTCAATAAATATTTATAAACCACAGTTTACTTTGGTGAACAGTGATGTTATTTCCAGACATGGGTCAGTGATATGGTATAAGAGATAGAACCTTCAGAGCATTGTTTCATTATTTATTTATTTATTACGATAATTAATTATACCGGATTGGTGATGTTTCTCAATTTTTGTTGAGTGGTGCCTCAAAACTTCTTCTAATCAAAGCCAAAGACTCACAAAGGCCACATGAGTCCTGCTTTAACTTAGAACTAAACTTAATCCAATTCTTTATGTCAATTTAACTCCTAATAATAAACCCTACAATATTGATTAGGGGGTTACCACCATCCCAGAGAAAATGTTTTAGCATTTTTTAGATCTGTTTGGGACACACAGATAACAGGACAGTGTACACAGTGGAAGTGTAACTATCTTTATGCTGAATGAGTGTGTCTTAAACATACTTGAGCTTTCATGGCGTCCATGCGTATCTCCTCATAGTAATGAAGTCTTGCCTCTGGATGCTGCATGTTGTAACCAAAACCTGCAAGACTCACATGATCACATATCTGCAGAGCCATGACCACGGCACAGGCCCCAAGTGTCGGCACCATCTGTAGCAAAAGAACCCATCACATTAAAAAACTATTCTTTTATGTTGGCCTATTGTTATGATCAGTCAAAATGTCCATCTTCCGTGGTCAAGAAAAAGTAGATTTTGTGATGCTTGCTTTGTGCTCTGAAAGTACTTTGATGTCTTTGTGTGTGTGCAGTATTGTGTGTGTCTAGATGAGTTGTGGTCTTCCATACTTAAAGTGGGATGAAAGAGTCGGGGTATTTAATGATTTCTATGTGAAGTCCGGCTTTTCCGCACAATATATTCAACTCACATTCCCTTGTTTGAATGCGTACTTCTGTAGAGCTTGGCCCGTTTTGTGAATAATCTCTGGATGGAGAATCCAAAAGTTCTCAGGTCTCAGGGGAATCTCCTCCACCACCTCCCTCCAGAACCACATTTTGGACCAGAAGCTCTGTTTGAAAAATGAATGAGAAATACAGAAACTAGATGAGAGGCATTTGAAACAGTGACAGTGATGATGTGATAGTGCTGCTGCTGTTACTCTGGCTTATGTAACATGCTATTTTTGTGTGCAATGGTGCATGTACTTTGTGTGCTGCTCACCAGGGGTTGTTTGGTGATGACAGAAGTAAGCCAGTCCAGATCGAGGCTTTTAAAAACCACGAGAGCAACCATGGAGGTCTGTTTGTATTCATCAGCAGAGTGGGGTGCTCCCTCCGGGTAGAGCAACCGGATTGTGGTCCTGGACCCGGCATCTCTCTCAAAGCCAGACACTGGAGCATTGTTCAGCCTAGTGGAGATACAGTCAATTCATGATTTTTCTACTTAAAACACTGTTGCCAAAATTAACTAAAATGCTGATGTGTACCTTATGATGATGTCATACTGATCAATATGTGATCCAAGATGGCTACCGTGCAGTACCCCCCCACTGCCCACGACAACACAGCGTCTGCAGTGGCCCTCCTTGCTCAGAAATGGTGGCAGACCCAGCTGAGGCAGAGAGGCCAGAGCCAGGGCCAGGTGCCGCTCACTGCCCTGCAACCCCAGTGGAGGGGGGCGCTCCCACGACACGGGGTGCTCTTGCTGCACAAACACAGGGATGTTCAAGAGGCCAGCTGAACAGGACAAAGGTTTAAGATGGGTCAGACACCACCGAGGCTGGCATGGACTGGACAGCAGGGACGCTGACAGATTTAGTAAGACCTCAACACAAACAAATCAACATGTGGTTTATTTCCTGTTCGTTTTTATTAATTACATAGACCTACTGATTCTATACCAGATCTTTTGGAAGTTCATGGTAACTGCCGTCTGCTGTCTTCTGTACACCTAAGTAGGCTGGGATCAGTATTGCTGAGTAGCAGCTTATCAGCAAAACCAGACTAATAGTCAAGTTCACAGTCCTACAGAGGATATATCATCAACTTAGTAATATATGTAAAAATGAACACAGTCTAATTCATGTGTACAAGTGCACCTGCTGATGAAAAAAGACTCTAGTCTTGTCCCCCATTCAGGGGATGAAGGTGCGGCCTCCACAGCTTTAGGTATCAGTGGACAACCATCGTCTGGATCCTCTATACTTAAGTTGTTCAGTCTGACCATGTTTCAAATTCTAGTACAGAAAAACTTGAGTCAGCAAGGTACTGCTGAAATATTTGGGGGAAAAAAGATATTTTAATATATAATAACAACTCACCTGTGAAATGAACTCCTGTCCTCCATCGATGTAGACACATACATGTTGCGTGCAGCTAAAATGGCTGCTTCTGTGTTCTTCCCACTGAACGCTGCCTTGTTCCAATGACACATGTTAAACATTAACATGGCACATGGTCACTCAGTGACATTTAAGTACAGGAGGGTTTGAGGTAAGCCCAGTAAGATCAAACCACAGGTGGTCTATTCATTTGAATCTATAACTGAAGAATAATCTGATCATATTTCCTTATTGTAAATAACCTGGCTGACCAAGATAATCCTCCAGAATGGTGTGTTTACGAGGTTTGCACTGCTGTGAAAGAGACATAGATGCTACAGCTGCAGCAGTAACCAATAAGAGCTATTGGAATGAATGTGGCCAGGCTCAGGGCCTCCACTCATATAAAAGTGTGGAGTATGTGTGTGCATTCATACACACACCTGTTTGTTGGGACGACACTGTCCCACTGTGAACTCAACATACCAGTCCCTCAGCCTGGAGCACTGCTCACTCTAGTGTGTGGTTTGCATTTGTTTTGTTTCCAATGGACAGCTAATATTTTATTTTTCTTTGTGATATGGAAGAGAAAGAAAGTAGGGAAGACCCCAAGACAGAAAAACAAAAGACCCTGCAGGTGAGGGAACAGTACTGACCATCTGTGTTTCATGCTTGCTCTCCTGGTGCGTGGGTAGTGTTCTTTTTCTGTTTAATAATTAATGCATGTTCTAGTTCTTTGAATAAAATACTATGCCATTGGTTTAGGTATGTAGGAATTATCAGTGGGAACTGTTGGGACTTGACAATCATGACAATGAGCTTCATCGACAGGTTTGCTTTCTTTTCTTTTTTTTTTGCTAAAAAGCAGAAATAGAAACAGAATATGATATTGTTTTTGTGTTAACAGTCCATTAATGAAGTAGGAGAAATAACTTCAAACACTTCTTGTGACATTGTAAATGGTGGGGAAGACATTTCAGCAGACCCCAAAAGAGATACAAAAACACAAGTATCACCAAACTCAACTCCAGAGGTGAGTATATTGTGTTTAAATGAATACTAATACTCAGTACGTGCTGCGTCTCATGTATGTTGTATTTTTGCACAGGCTAGACTAGTGGCTATTACAGAATTCATGACTGCATCCAGTCAAGGCCACATGGATGTCATATTGAAGTACCTTAGTAAAGGAGGGAACCCTGATGTCCATGATGAGGTGAGCAAAGTCAGTGAATACAGCAGCTCTTTGAATTGACCACTTACTGTTTGTACTAATGTTTGCAGTTAAATAGGACAGCCTTACATCTGGCCTGTCTAGAGGGACACCCCCCAGTCGTCTCAATGCTTTTGGAACGAGGAGCAGATATCAACTTCCCGGACCGGGTAAGAGGTGTGCTAGTTCAGATAATGAAGAGATTCAGAGAGATTATGTTCTGCAATTGGCCTGCAGTAAATCAGTGCTAATCAGATCGGGCTCTCCTGCTGTGTTGTAGCTGGGCTCTGTGGCCATGCACTGGGCCTGCAGAGGGGGGAGTCTCAGTGTGGTCCAAGCACTCACGAGCCACGGGGCCGACCTCAACGTGCGAGATAAGGTAACTGTCTGTTCTCCCTTTGCTTTAGTTATTCTAATACTGCCTCGACACAACAGAATAAACTGACCAACAAACACATTTTTGTGTTGTGCAGCTGTGGAGTACCCCTCTGCATGTGGCTACAAGAACAGGACATATGGTCATCGTGGAGTACCTCTTGTCTTGTGGAGCAAAAGTCAATGCCACAGACTGGGTACGGAGCAGGAAACGATTCATTACTTTATCCAGAGTGTGCGCAGTGGGAAAAGTAAATGAGTCACAAACATAAACAGCTAAAACCTAGCTGCAAAAATTTTAAGAGAAAGAAAAACCAGACAGCCAGGATGTTTGGAAAAAGTGAATGTGACATTTTGCACCGTATGTGAGTTTTAAAGGTCCTATATTACACAAAATGGACATGTTATATTGTTGTTACCTCCTCAAAAACATACCTGGAGTTGTGTTTCATTCACGCATGTTTGAGTAACTCTTTAATAGTCTGTCTATATCTCCCAAGCTCAAAATTCTCTGTTCCAACTTGTGATGTCATGTAGTAGTTTTCATGTTAACTGCTACCTTTTATCTTACCTTATAGTTCAGTAGAGATTGGCAATTCCAGGGCTGAAATCATCCAAATGATTTCAGTGAAGGTGGATGAAGTTTATAAGCACAGTGGAGCACTTCCTGTATTACCACATGACATCACAAGGTGGAACAGAGTGTTTTCCGTTTGAGAGAAGAACTCAGCCTGAACATGCAGGGTTTGTGTGTTAAACATGTGCGAATGAAACAAAACATAACTCCAGGTATGTTTGTGATGAGGAAACATTATAACATAGATCAGAAAATAGTGTAATACGGGACCTTTCAGTCTATTTGGGGTCAGTTAATCTTCTGATTTTTGTATCTATGGCAACCCACAGGAAGGAGACACAGCTCTGCATGATGCTGTGAGACTCAACAGATACAAGATTGTGAAGATGCTCATTCTTGCAGGCGCAGACGTAACCTGTCAGAATAATGTAAGCCTATTATTTATTATTATTTGCCATATTATTCTTTTATTACCAGTTAACACAGCACTAAAACCATGTGTGTTCTTTCAGGAGGGGCTGACTGCAGTGCAGCAGGTCAAACAGTGGCAATTTGACATCTTGGACACGCTTCACAGACTTTTGAAGCCTCCGTCATCTGGAAGTGCAAGTCATCTCTGATCTAACCTCATGATCTCGTTTTGTCTCAGGTGTAACTGGTGCAGTGTATTAGCACCTTCTCTATAATGCTCTATAAACATGGTCAAATTGGAATTCACAACAATATTCATCAGAAAGCAAATTATTCCAGTTGTTCAGTTTGATGTTATGAAAAATCACAAATACGGTTTGGTTTAAACATGCTTCTGTCATGCTTCTTAATGAGAATGTGCACTATGAGCTGACTGAATTCTGTGATCCAACGCAAAATGTCACTTATGCCCTTCAGTTTCTCTGCCCTGTTTATGCTGTAAAGCTGTGGGAGACTGTGTATGTGACGCTGCTGAGAGAATACAGCATTCATAGAAAACTGTGCATAATATAATATAATTGAAGACATCTCAAGGCACTATGTAAATAGACTTGAGTAAAGAGAGCAGCACTGCAGTAGCTGCAGTTTCTGACACACGGCTGGAGCCAAGGGGACCGCATGCCTTGGCTAAAGTCAGGGATTGAACAGGAGATCAGGGGACATACTTTCCTGCTATCATCAGTGGCTCAAATGTTTATAATGGTGGCTTATTCACACTGGACCAACTGCATGCTGGCCATAACAATTCACTTGAAACGTTATGTCCATTGTGTGGATTTCTTTGACGCTCATTTTTCTGCTGTGTGATGATAAGTCACATTATCAGCCGCACACTGCACTTCTGTGATAACTGTCACTGATGCTCACAATTCTCATTTTTAAGAATAAATGTGCTTATGTAAATTCTGTGTGTCTTATTAAGATGATTTAATCCTCTACCATTATTCAGTGTAAAGCATTAGTGCTACTCTGCCAGTTACAACAGCCCGGCTATTAACCCGTGTTATGTAATAATCTCCCCTTCACAAAATAATTAGTGATGATGTAAGATTCATTTATCTAATGTCATAATTCACGTTCGTGTTTCTTCGTGTAGCCTAATGCTTTATTACTTGGCTAGGTTTTCAAACTATTATTTTCTGTCCACGTGAGTAAACCACCAACATTGTTAGAAAATAGAAAAGACAGTGTTATAGGTGGCTCGATCACTCAGCTTTATATTGTTACTAGGAGAAAGGTAACCATGGCAATGATATTTTCAAGCAGGTGAAAGTCTGAGCAGGCACTTAGACAGCACCATTTGTTTCAGGTTGACACTGAACATTACTCTATCATTTCCTTCAGAAAGGTGTTTGTTCAATGGAGAATATGATGCAAATAGTATCCGAGCTGCGATCCAACACTATACAGTGAGGAGGCTTTATATTGGTGTAGTCCATATATAGATCCAGGTGGCAGGTAGATTATAATTTTCTTTATTGATTTGATGAAAAAACAAATAAACAAAACACTCCACAAAATGATATGGTCTTTGGTTGCAAAATGCTTTCAACCCTAGACAAGATACATGTACAAAACTGTGTATAAGGCTTGATAGCTTCAAGTATAACAAGTAAAATATTCTTTAATTTAGGATAACAAATAAATACACTATTCACAAGCCAGTGGACTCTTTTCAACAACCTCATGCTTGGAAAACAAATTCAGGTGCTACTTACAAAGTCAGAGCACGAAATGCACTTACATGTATATGATTTTTTCACTGTAGAACAAAGTCATTATAATTACAGTCTTTTTTTCTATGGTTGTTGCAATGTGGTACATTTATTTGTGCCTAGCTGCCATCTTGTTTTTCCCTTTAATTTACCAAACCAAATAAGTACATTTTTATTAACTATGATGGGATGTCTTTTTCTGTTTGTTTGTTTGTTTGTTTTTTTATTTTAGGTCAACCAATCAGCAATGGCCCTAGTTAGCAGAGAGGGAGCGCTTGGGTGAAACCAACAGCTAAACAAGCCAAACAAGACATTCTTCAAACTGACTTGAATTTCATTAGGATGACAGTCACTTTAGGGGAGATGATGCAGAGGGAAACGAGAGGCCACTGTACATCATCTGATTTTCAACTAGGCACCCTTGACCTATATTTCCACGCACAAAATGACTTTAAGGCATTTGTGAAAACTGAATCCAAATGCAAGTGACA
>KN486161.1:78603-97158 GCA_000787095.1 Periophthalmodon schlosseri
ATGCAGAGTAGTACCACTATGCATAAATGTGAAGATGGAAATGGCTAAAACCTCTTGCAGCACAAAGCAAGACAAAAACTCCCCTTGCGCACACAAACACAACACAAATGCCTGTTGATGTGCTTAATAGTTTTGTGCTGAAATCATTCGGTTGATCCATAAATGTATGCATCGCAAGACACTGCAGAGGCTTAACAAGGCATTTGTAGTATAAAATATTAGAAAATGTGAAAAAAAAGTAGGTCCATGTCTGGTAAGCCCTATCTCCAGCAGCTCGGGTTGTGATGGTTCCCGTCAGAGGGTCAGAGAGCGAGCATTAGAAGCAGAAGCCTGGGCTCGCTGCACCACTCCTGAACATTTCTCTCTCTTCTGTAGCCTGTGGTTTTGAAACAGACCCTCGTTTCTCGGAACACCATGAGCCCCGTCAGGAAAGGTTAACAAACCTGGAAGTAAAGACAAGCATTGCCACTGTCAGTGCTCATAGTGACATAAATGAGTTGTGAATGTGGCCATACCATAACCCTCAACTCGGCCTTCTTTGAATTCTCCTTCAAACTTCATGCCGTCATAGCGACTAAAAACACCCAGGCCCTGAAACTTTCCATGTGCAAATTCACCTTCATATCTGGAACAAATGTGCAAAACTGAATACACCATATATACTGTATAACACACAGTAAGTGCCACAGGCTGTGAATACATGCACACAAAAATCTGACCATTACATGATATCTGCAGTTATTAGATTAGTGAAATGTCACGTAAACATCTGATGTGATTATTCTGATGTCTTTCTGATTATTCACACCTATCAGTTTTTGACAATAAAAATGATACATGGACGAGCAAACCAAGGCGGCTGAGACAAATGAAAGAGAAAATGTAAAAGGTGTGAAGCTTGAAGGAGTAATTTTGAATTCTACTGTTTTCCAAATATAAAAGTTACTCAAAAGAACGGTGACAGATTTCTTAAGCGCATGTAAACACACACCAAAAACAGATATAATTATTGGATTATCTTTTTTATTCTAGTTCTCAGGTTTTTACTGCCCACGTAAATGTACCCAGTGTTGTTTATGGTGAAAATTTGCATACCTGGATCCATCTGTGAAAATTAAAGACCCAGTGCCATGGAACAGGCCGTTCTCAAACTGGCCTTTGTAGCACGTCCCGTCCTGGAACTTGAGTTGGCCTACGCCATGTCGGCGACCTAAGACAAAGAGGCAAAAACCCACCTTGTCACATGCTAGCTGAATGCATGTACACACTATGAAAGCATCTGATCTAATACACTATTTATCTATCAATCCATCTATCTATCTACTACCATCTTGTAAACCATTTACTGAATTCTTGCAGAACTGTACCTGCTCTTCCAGTATTATTCCACTGTCCTTGGGTTGTACGTTCATTGTGTAAAGCCTATAAATGTGTCACATGAGTCACAACATGTTCAAATCCCTCGGGATTTTGGACCGCTCTGTCAGGTTCACTGTGGAATTAGGAATCCCATCTGCCCCATGTGTGGAGTAAATGAACATGACTTTTATTTCACATCCTGTTTGTAAAGGATTCAAGGTATGTGCAGATTTAGTTCCAGTAGCAGACATTATAAAGATGTTTCTAAGCAGTAGTAGTAACAGTGGTATGATTATGCGGATTATAACTGAAATCATGATTTTTTGAAACTATGTTGTCAAAGGTCATTTATAGGAAAATGAAAATTAGCATTTTTTTATAAGTAGCAGAGTGTTTTGTGATTCTTGTTTTAAAAGTCACTGCCGATTCAACAAGTGGCTTATCATTTCAAATAGAACTGTATTAATTATATTCTTGTTGACTTTTCCAGCAGGTTAAAAGTCTAAACCAGGTAGTCAAAATCACACCAGATCATCTCAACTTCACCTAGGGGTATTAACTAAACATCTTGACATGTTACTTGCATCAATGCATTTTTGTATTATCCAGATTATTATGATCTGAGTAGAAAAATAGGCATACAAAAAGATGTGTTTGCATTAAAACACTCTTGCCTTCCTTCCACTCCCCATGATACTCTTCTCCACTGGCATAGGTGAAAGATCCCCTGGTCAGAGTCATATTCCTCCTGAAGGACACACGAGCCTGTTAGCGGTAACCAAGTCAATAACATTCTACATTTACTAAAGAATACAGACCACAATATTATTTGATGTACTACAACATAGATGGTTCCACACTGAAGCTGTCTGTTTTCTTAGGCTTGGGTGTAGCAGTATGGCTCTGATGTATTCATTTACAATGTTAAATAATACATCACCGATAAACCCCATTAACTGTCAATTAAATATGATTTTAAAAAAAGCCCAGCATTGTCTGCCAAGCGTGCAGCAAGAGCAGAGCCTATGTGTGCATGTGTTTTTGTCTTTATTGTCATCGCACAGTTATTACACTGTTAAGACAAAAGACTATTCAAGAGAAAATACATGGAAAACACGATACAAAGGGCTGTCATACACCCTACCTGTGTGCTAGGTTTGTTGTCTCTGAAGCATGGAAAACGCCGTTTTAAAGGAGAGGGCGTAAAGATATGAAAACACCGGCTGAGAGACTGTGTCGCGTTCAAGTCCCCTACCTAACGCCAGCTTAACACGCCAAATGAAGGCACTGCCAACTGTAACATTTAGGATAAAATACGAAAAAAGCTCTAGAATGGTGAATGTGATAAATATACCGAAACACATTAACTGTATAAAATAACATTTAATTTTAGATTGTTTTTTTCTAGTGCAAACGGTCATAACAGTTACAGTTGCGACATCACTTGAAGGCAGCACACAGCATCACCACCTCCCATCATTACCTCCCATCCACACGTTGAACTGTTCGAGTTTCTGGCATGGTTTGGTCTTCAAATGCATCAAAACAATCCTACGCATGTTTCAAACGAGCTGAAGGCCTAGTAGGCTGTGCAATTTATATCCTAGCTAATAAATATTTCATAATCGGAATCAAGCTGCAAAAAAATCTTTTATTTGAGTCCTTGTATTCGGCTAGCCAACCTGTTGTTACCATTTTATTTTAACATAATTATCGCACGTTAGGGGTTATTATTTCTTTGGTCAAAATAAGACACAGCTGCTATGCGATAGTCTTTTTGTTGAAATCTTGAGATATAAAATGAACGCAATTATTTGGAATTATTTAGGGTTTAGCTGTGCATTCTAACATTGTAATAGGGTTATACACATCCACAGCCTGTAAGTTTAACGTGTTATGTTTATTGACCCCGGGGTTTTGCAGTTTCTCATTCACGTAAATATATTACACAATAATAGGCGTTTTACATATTTACTTTATTTTATATTTTTACACTGGGGTTTTATTACCCAAAGCATGAGTTATGAGCTCGGGAGCGCGCATTGGCTCACAGTCAAAGCGTTTCCTCTTCCCGAGCGGGAGCGCGCCTACAGAAGCTCGGTAGAAAATGGCGAGTCTGTGTAAACGGCAGCAATGCACAATCGACAGACGCGGCTTTCGCCAGGAACTAGACTCGTGGCGACACAAACTCATTCACTGTGTGGGTAAGTGCAACATGGTTGATCCTGGGTGCTTCAGAGCTGCTTGGATTGTGTTTGTGCGCGGCCGTAAACGTTGTAAACATGTATTACCCGGGACTCACTCGAAGCTTCTCCGAGCGACTTTTTGTCCTCAACTGTATCAATTGTATCTGCAGCCGGTTTAAGTTTCAAGTTAATCCCGCAGTTTGTGATTACACTTGATTATTTCACGTGTGCTTTTTCCGCACAGATCTAAAAGTAGACTTTATCTGGAGCTCGGCGGTCGTCGTTATTTAGTTTAAAGGGCAGTGCTGCTTTTAAAGGGAGTGTCAGCCAGGAATTAGGCGTTGCGTCGGCTAAACTGCAGATCCCGTTTGCAAAAATGCGCGTTCCCGCAACGCGATACTGTATTTTGAATGGGGGAGGATACTGTATTTTGGATGGGGGAGGGCAATGCATGTCCTTGCTGTATGTTTTCAGTTAACGTTAACATTTACTGGCTGCTCATAAGTCACCCTTGTGGGCGTGCATTGGTGCAAAGAGGAAGTGAGACCCCAGAGGAGCAGCCAAAGTAATTTAAGATTCAATATGCAGAGTTTTGATTGATTTATAGGTCATTTTATGCATATTATGTAAGTAGAGTACACAGTTGTCCTTAAAAGTAAAGCTAGCATTAAATGTTTTTGCTTAACTAGTTCTACCAAATGAGTGGGTCATTTATTTGGAGGACAGGGGGCTCCTAGCCTCGCTAGAGATGTGTTTGATCTTGTATCTCTTCGTCAGCATCAGTGATGTTTCCAAACACCAAAGACCCACCCCCGGTATATAGGTCAAATATATTCCCTGGCCCACTCACTGAAAACCCACTTTACATAATATAAATATTTTATTTACTGGAGGCGTCATTGTGCAGCCTAAAACTGTGCTTATCTTACTATTTACTTTTGCAACATTTGAAAGCTAATGTATTTTTAAACAAATAAAAACCTAATGAAGGAGGACTCATAATAGTTACACGTAAAAATAAAGCATGGAACTTCAAGTGAGTTTGCAAACGCAGCCATACTATACAATTAACAGCCTCTGTTAAATAACATGCCTGCTCCTTCTCACACGCTCACTGTAGTGACTACACACTTCTCTTAAAATTGTGCACTGGTCAATCAAGCACAGTTTAACTTATACAGTGTTATAACCTAAAACATCTTAAAACATCTTAAACATCTTAAAATACTCTGATCATAGTTATTACGCTATTATTTAGCTGCGATAGTCATTATTATAGTAATATGTGATGCAGTAATAATAATATGTGATCCAGTGATAATAATAGTGAGATTGTGAGATGTCCATTGTATAAATGGTAAGAACAAACCTGAGGACAGTGCTTTCTGGATGACAAACAGCCCTTGTGTGTGTACCATTGTGGAGCTGCAGACAGTACATGACAGCAGTGTCAGCCTGCTGCTTGTATGGCACAGAAACAACAACAGCTCAATTCTGTTTGGCTTTTTGGTGGAGAGGGCGCATACCCGTCCTCCCTGCACAGGCTCAAATGGACATTTTGTCTCTGTGTACTTAATGTGAGCAGTAAAACCAGAGCACAGACAAGGCACATTGTTCCCCAGAACAGCAGCAACAATTGTCTGTGAGCCCATGTCCATGTTCTGCAGCCCACACATGTGCCTCCAACCACACATCGTTTTGGGCAGAGTTAGAATTTAGCTCCAAGCTCAGGCGTTTGTGCTCATGTGATGGGCCTGTATCACAACAGTAGTGATCAACTCAGGAAATCAAACAAAACACAGAAGTAAGGTTAGGTACACTTCCTCTTCTGCATTTGACCAATGCCACTTTCAGGAGCAGTTAGTGCCACATCACAACACGCAGGGACCCATCTCCAGATCTTGAGTAAATGTTTTGGGTTGATGAGGGAAACCGGGGTGCCCAAAGGAAAGCCACCCAGACACGGGCAGAAACATGCAAACTCCAAACAGAAAGGCCTGAGAGACCCGAGAGTCGAACCCGGAACAACCTGGACTTGTATCCCACAGTTTACAGTGAGTCAGATCCTCCCTGTCCTAGCCTTAGTATGACAATAATAAATTATCTTTTTTGGTCATATTGTTTAATCATAATTTTCTTTTCATTCATTTTGTCTTACGGATAAACAAATAAAAATGGCTTTCAGTATTTCTTGAACATAAAAAAAAAACATTTTTCATCATTGCCATTTCACACAACAAATAGCCTTCATCCAAAGTCTGAACTCTGATCCAAACCACATGCTTTTACTGACAGAGGACTGGCTGTGGACAATTAAAAAGAAACTGTGACCATTCAAATGTGATTAGGTGCACATTCTATTAGGGATATTTTCAAAAGTGTTCAGAGGGATTTCTTCAGTAATTCAGCTGGATTAAAGTTTTCTATTTTCTGTGGCCAGACAAAGAATTCATGACTTTAGTTTTTGTTGTGCATCTGTTCTGTATTTATCTTCAAATGATAATGTCATATTTGCTGTCTCGTAAAGGATTACAGCATTTGACTTGTCACTATGGATCACGTCATGTATGAAGTACAGTTTGAGCACATAGAGGCCCTACAGTGCAGACTGCATATAACAGCGGTTGTTTTTAGGCCTGTCATGATAACACATTTTGAAGGACAATATATTTTTATAATATAATAATGTCATTGACACAAAGCAGGATAATCCCAGTGAACCAATTATTAAATATACTGTATCATTAAAAGGCATGAGCTCAAACAAATAAAAAAGCAGAATGAATCAATAATTAGCCATAGACTGTATTTATTCAACCATATACACCTCAAATCTTGTGTTATTACATAAAAATGGCAAAAATCTCCTCACATTTGCAAAGAAAGTGTACACACAATAAAGGTTGAGCTCCAAAATATATTGTTCCAGCTTTCATATAGTGAACGATAAGTCGATATAGTAATTATTGTGACAGGCCTATATAATGGTGTTTGTAATGTTTTACTTTTAATACGCTGTGTTTCTAGACCTGTGGTAAGTTCATCATGAGCTTGTGCTTGCTTTTTAGGAGTGTATTGCGGCTGTGTTATGGATTGTAGTTGTTGCATAGAGTTTTTGAAGTGTATGTTTGTGCTTTGAGGAGAGCTGTGTCTCCATGAGCCTGTGGTCACTCATGTACAGTGTACAGTGTGGTGGGGGAGGGGCCACTGGGGCTGATGCAGCCGGAGCAGAGCAAAGGGTGGGTCAGCGCTGCAGCTGAAGACTCTGTCACTTGGGATGCTCAGCTCGGCAATGTTAGACTGCTATTTCAACATATTTTTACAGCACATGGGTGGGCTAATTACACATTTTATTTTTCAAAACATTGGTGCTTTTGTTGATAATGAGCTGCATTTCACTGGGTCATAAATGAGACCAGGTTGTAGCTGAGGACTTTTTCAGATATTACAAATAATGATCTTTGCTTAATTTTGTTGTTAGTTCCCATTTGTGCTGTAGTATTATGTATATACTACTCAATAATATAATAAATTATACAGTTTTAGTGACTCAGTAATTTATTGCATGGCTAATCGCACATGAATAACAAACCAAAAGAAGCATTAAAGAAGCTCCAAGTGCCATTCTCCAGTAGTGTGGTAGTAACTCTATGAGACTGCCCTTAATCGTCTTACTGACACAGTCTGACTGCTCGTCTGATTAGATATACTGTGTTGTCTTTTCATCAGATGTGATTTACACATAGTGGCACTATGCTATACTGTACCACATGATGCAGAGAGCTGTATACAACCTTCAACAAACAATGCAGAATTGTAACGTGATGTCAATAGTTGATTTGTTTTGCATGGATCTCAATCGTGAAGATATTGATTGATTTTTTCCACAGCCTCTACATTAGAGAGGCATAATGTTGGTTGACGTCACGGTTACAGTGTGACACATTTGTAAATGCCCTAAACCAAATTCCTGAAGAGGGGTTTGATGCCACAGCCTACTCTGTCAAACCAAAGTGGATGACCTACTTTCTCCTCTGCCTCTGAAATATTTCAGAAATAGGATTGGATGGCTTCAGCTGAAGTCCTGTGCACTAACCCAGAAACAGCGTTATGCTGTAGCTATAGGCAAGACAGTGTTTCACTACTACACCCCTCCCTCTCTCTCCTCTTTATATTTGGCTGATGAATAGGAATTTTCAGGGAAGCAGAAAGAGGGCATTTTAACAGTTGACAGCTTTTCAGTTGGATTCAGTGCAGTTTAAAACTAGAGTTAGGTGAAAAGGCTTTATTTCTCTTGTCTCCTGTGGAAGACACACTGTAAGTAGGTCTTTTCTGTATTGACACTTTTGAAGTTGAGGTTGACATTTTCGGGCTTTGACAGAAGCAGTTGATTCTTAAGCTGACGGTTTGTGTTTATGTGTTGTTTCTTTTCGTTAGATGCATCATTCTGTTTTGGCGTTGAGCGCTCTCTCGTTTGTGATCCAGTTCAGTGAACAGATGTTGGCCCTGACCTCTTTAGCGCTTGATTTAATGCATGTAGTGGTTTTTGGATTGACCCCGGGCACAGCGCACACACTACATTGTGTTCAATGTAACATGTAATGTGCCTTCACTCCTGTCTTGCGTACAAATATAGTTGTTTTTGGTTGTTGTAGATGTAGTAATAGCAGTAGTAAAGGGTTTCTCCTCAGCGCCTGTGTACTTTGCCATACATTATACATCTATATTGTACGTGATACTGACATTATCGAGCCGACTTGTTTCTTTTTAATGTTATGACATGCATGTTCTCCCAACTCTGTAGGTTCTGTAGTTGCTTGGCAACAGGATGAAGTGCGTGTATTTACCGTTGAAGTAAAAGCCTGAGTTGAAAGCTGATGATGTGAATTTAAGAGAAACAGGAGGTGCTTAAAGAGGCACATTGAGATTAGCCTCACCTGGAGCTGTGACATTATCACAGAGCCCTCTGTTAAACACTTAGTCTTTGTGTTGATTTCATCATTTGACCAGATTGTTTTTGTTTTTCAGGGTTTGAGAGCATTCTTGAAGGTCTCTTTGGTCCGGAGCTGGTACAAGACTTACAGTTATTTAAGGGTAAGAATGATTTATGTATTCATTATCATATTTTAATCTTTACAAAGAGGTGTCTTCTGTTGCTTTTGTGGGAAGGGGGTATTCTCATTATCATAATGCTGCTGTGTTGTACCATGTGGTGCCCCTCTTCATTCACTGCTCAGCCTCCACAGAAGAGAAGAGCCTTGTGCTCCACAAAGTTGGTGTCTTTGGAGAGGGCCATAGGTCCAGTGTCCTACTGACATTTTCATAATGTATGACATTCTGGGACAATAGTGCAATGGTGTGGAGCTGCACATAATTTGGATTTAAATTAAGCATGAACAAAAATGTGTCTGGACTGACTTCTTTGTCACATTTGTTAACACAAAATCATTTGTAAAAATTATTTTGAAATTGTAATGTCATAAATTTGTCATTCTTTCGTAGATCGTGAACCTCTTGCTGTGTCTGATTGGTCCTTTGATGAAAACTGTATTTTCTGCTGTTTGAGAAGAAATAAAGTGAAGGTAGAACGTTTGCTTTAAAGAACTGAAGTACAGTTGTTTATTGTAACAGCCATCGTAATGTATTTTTATTTTTGACAGGAACATCTCAGCAGTTTAAACAGTGATGGGCTTGAAGATCCACCCAAACCTCTGTTAGTGAAGGATCAGACTTTGCTGATTAAACTCGAAAGACAAGCTGAGGAGTTTCTCAGTGCAGTCCTCAGAAGAAAAGGTATAATATTTTTCAGACTGGTCCACTGAAATACTTTCATCTGAACTCTGAAATAGGAACTCTGAAATATGAACTCTGAAATATGAACTCTGAAATATGAACTCTGAAATATGAACTCTGAAATATGAACTCTGATATATGAACTCTGATATAGTTATGAAATGCTGAGTAAGCCTTGTTTTTTTCCAATCAGATGTGCCAAACTTCTCCGACCCCCACGTGCCAGTAGTGGCCCGAGAGATCCTTCAGGGGATGATCCGACAGTTTGCAGCTGAATATACCTCAAAGAGCAGCCCTCAGGAGCCTTCAGCCTCTCAGCCGCACTGTGACCAAAGCCTGCCGTGTGCACAGCCTCTCTCTCCCCCGCTCTCCTCCGCTCACAACCTCAACCCAGTGCTCAGCAAACTCCTCATGATCGACCAGGACGCCCCTCTGGACCTCACCATCAAGAAGCCCCCAGCCGAGCCCACTGAGCAGGGTATGCGCCGCCCCTGTCTGTACTGCACTAATGTAGCAGTGCTCTTTAACATTTGAACATGTTTAACAGATGGAGTCCTGGATCTATCCATCAAAAAGAACCGCAACAGTTCCTGCCTCTCTCCCATTACATCCACACCTAAAGGGTGAGTACAGTCTTTGTTTGTACATCCTTCAAGTTGCCATACTGTTATATTCAGGGACCACAACACATGCATTCATTTTTTTTGTTTTCTTTGTGCTTGCATTTAAACTTTTAAGTTTGAACCCTGAATCATGTGGAGGTGGCACGAGTCATTTGTTTCCATTTAAAAATGAAAGCATGCTTTTCAGAGAGAAAATTCATTTCAGAAGCCATTGAAAATCTTTATTTGATGTTGTTTTCCATCACTTGACTCTTCGAGGCCTGACTTTAACACACTTCCCTCTGCTGGCTTACTCTTTTATTGCTGTGCTTGTTGAGTGGTAACGTCACACACAAAATGTCTTTTGCTGTCCTGCTCGGCTAAAGCTACACTGTACGCTGATTTAAAGCAATGCTTCCTCTTCTAGCCATGCTTTTATATGCAACAGAAATGGTCCTGTACCTCTCCTATACACACCTTCTGTTGGTCTTGATTTCCCCCTTCTTCTTTTCCCTCCTTTGTCATTCAATTTGTACCAACAAAATTGCATCAGCAAATTAAATTTGCAAATGCTGAGCCTATTATTTTAGATGCATACACATAACTGTCCATTTATTGTCAAAGACAGTGATGTTACCAAAGCAAGATCATGAAATAAAGGAGTGGCCAACGTCCTCCCTTTCCTAACCCATCCTCGTTTAGTAAAAGACACTGTGCAAGCTCTGCTTACACCCAATTTGCTTCCATCCAATCAGGAGATCCCTGAGAGCGGACGGGCTGTTAATGAGGAGCCGACAGGATGGGAGGAGGGAGAATATCGGCCACTCCGCCCGTTCTAAGTCGTCTCCCTCTATTTCATACTCTCTGCACATCAAAGAGGAGGTCGCCTCAGAGAGCGACGCCGACCGCTTCAGAGCGAATGGATCTCCGCCATGGAAACCTAAAACGAATGGCACCCTTTTTAAACTAAAAAATAATGACATGAATGAGCACCTCAAAGACATACCCAAACTTTTGGAACTTGCTGGACTTATTTCAAAGTCTTTGGTTGAAAAACCAAATGAAAATGGCAAAAACCACCAGCTCTCTCTGTGCAATTCAGCATTTGATCTGAAAATCCCTCAGGTTCGAACCTCGGCTGGTGTATCTGACCAGTCCTGGGACTCCCTCTCCTCTGAATATTCAGGTTTGCGCTATGAGAAGAAGCTTCACACCATTCTGCCCCATAAAAGGCACATTAATGGTTTAAATGGATCTACTGTAGAAAAGGAACATTGGCCTTTTAATGGCGAACGTGGAAACGGCATTCTAGATGCTGATGCAGATCTGGGGATGAAACAGCCGAGGAAGAAGCGTGGGCGCTATCGGCAGTACAACACCGAGTTGCTAGAGGAGGCCATTGTGGTGGTCATGAGTGGCAAAATGAGCGTCTCCAAAGCCCAGTCCATTTATGGCATCCCTCACAGCACCCTGGAGTACAAAGTGAAAGAGCGACTGGGCACTTTGAAGAACCCACCCAAAAAGAAGCTGCGTTTAATGAGTCAGGCTGAAGAGCAGGATGAGCCATGGCTATGCAGGGGCAAGGAGAGCCCCGACTCTCCAGACAGGGAGCCTGCAAGCCTCTCTCTTCAGGAGTAACATTTCATGATCTTGTTTGTAAATGTATAACAAATACTATTTATTTCTAACAAATAATTTATCTAATCATAACCCTTGCACATATTTATTCAGAAAATCATACTTTCATCTAATTATCAAAGCCCAGTCATCTCAATGTATTCCTCCTCTGATGTGGCAGATATGTCTTGGAAAGTGGCACCATCTGGTGTTCACTTTGTGTACTGTAACACAATGTTCAAACCATGCCAGCAGCAGCACCAATAGCCTTTCAGATACACCTCTACGGAATATAGTGGCTAAGCAAATTGATATACCACTATGCTGAAAAACAATAGTGAAATTGTTTCCAATTTCAAAAACAAATGTTTTAGGAGATGCTCATTGCCTTTACATCATTCAGGCAAACTCAGGATACTTTTTACACAGGGAGGGTGTTGAATTCAGCATAATGTAGACATGAATAATTGTACACAATACTATACCTCAGTTATATTTGCATTATATTACATTCTATAATACAGCTAAACCTAACTCAGTAATTACTCAAGCTTTACTTCTCAGGTTGACTTTGAAAAACATGCTCAGTTTGTTTGCCTTTCAGTGTCTTTGTGAACCTTATCACTGCAGTCTTTTTTTTAAACTGTATTTTTTTTCTCTTTATTAGAATGCATTTACGCGTTTATGCTACAATACTGAGAACTTGGATTTGTTTTTAAGATGGTCTTTAAAAACAAACATACATTAGCAATACCAATATGTATATCAATGTCTGTACTCACTCATGGGCAAGCAGCTTGTTGAGTAAGTACAGTAGTTGCTTACAGCAACATTCATACCTCAGTCTACTCAAGACAAACAAATCTTCCTTTTCTTATTTCAGCCTTGGTTTGTTACTGTGCAAAAAACAGTGTTTTCAGGATTTCAAATACTCTTCTATCAACGTTCTGCTCCACATACTTATCTGGGGTTGCCCTGTGCCCCCTTTGACCCCTTTGCCTCACCTGCCACCCACTCAATCAGGAAAATCCATCGTGCATTATCACTGAAGCCTCAGGACATTCCCGATTATGGGGTCAGCCCATAGTTTTCTTCAGGTCAATAAGTTACACTCTTACAATGTATTGTTGGTTATAATTACATGTGTTTGACAGCCTTCCAAATGCACAACACAATATAGTTCAGGGATTATAGACTTACTGTATGTTCACAGCAGCAGCATCATAACGGACTGTCTAGTCAACACAGGGCTGTACATCATTAGCACTTCATTTTCCCTATTACTGAATATTATGTTGAACATTAACAATGATGATTTTTACACTGAACATTCACATTGATTTTGTTTACATGGACAATCGCTCATTAATTATCTAATCTTCCTTTTGAATACAGTTTTTTTGAATACTGTTATAACATTGGGTATATCTTCTGGAAAGTAGCTAATACCTTTCTTAAAATTTGTAGCAGATCTTTTGATCGACTACCTCACCTACCAAAACCTCTGTGACAGTAAAAAATGACACAGCAGTTTACCATCCCAACATGAACCCCTCGGTACAGACTATTAAATAGTGTATAGATCAGGATGGTTAATGGGACAAAGGATAGAAATTAGTAGTGTAAATATGTAATGTATGGTATAATGGGAACTTTTAATGTTAAAGTTTTTGTTATTCCCAATGGTCAAACATCACCCTGATCTTTCTATAGCAGAGGTTTGACCTAAGCTAAATTTTATTATGTAAACATAAGATACCTATTTATTAAGGAGTATTTATAAAGACTTGCTTTTAACTAAGTTGCATTGAATGTAAATTAGAAGAAAAGTAAGATAATGCTTAAAATAATATATTTACTATTTAACTATTTAAAACATATTTGCTTACTGACTTGTATATTTGTAAATGGAATATACATTGTCAATGAAGGCGAGCATAGTTATAACCTGTGTTTTTCAAATTATTTAAGAAAAGGTAAGGTGTACAGACTGTTGTATTTTATTTCAAATGTATAAAAGATGGACTTTATGTGAAGATGCATGGTTGATGCACATGTCAGTGAGGTGGGATGATAAGGTGAAAATAACTGTGGAAATCTTGGTGTGTTTTACCGTTGAGTGTGGAGCTGTAGTGGAACCTGGTTAAATGTCCGGTCATTGGTCACACACCCTCATAGTCTGTAACTGCTTCTGTGAAACCCTGATGTGCGCTATAACGTTAGCAGAGTAACACTGTGGATGACTTGATCGTACTGTGGGCTTGTTGCATATAGTAGAACCGAGCTTGCCGTTTGCATTGCTTCTTGTGTATTGTTTTTTTGTATTTCTTTGGAAGTTGATGTTGTTATCTAAATTACACTAATGAGTAATAAGTAATATGACAACCCCTCAGGGACAAACAGTTACTTTTCAGGTACTCCTTAAAAACCTCACTGCTCCACAGCAGGGGCACAATTTCAAATATTTTTAGTGTTTGGGTGTTCTATTCTTTTTATTTTTTTTTTAATCTAAAGATGATAGTTACTTTTATTTTTCTACTACCACAATTGAATGTCACTTTGGCTATGTGTTTTAGCTCACAATATCTTTACCAGTTTTCTCCTGTGCCTCAAAGAGCACACACTACTATATTGTACAGGTAGCGTACATTAGTTAAGGTCACAAATATGACCCTGTTGACTCTAGAGCCACCAGCAGATTTACACTGTGTGTTGCACTCATGTATTATAGACATATACTGACCCTTCCTTTGCTTCATCAGAACAAAACAAATCTTTAATTACTGAAACTTTTTCCTGATGCAAAACCAATAGCACTTAGTAGAGACTGTGTTCTAATGACAGCGTGTCTGCAGTATCCACGTCCAGTCAGTAATTGTACATTCCAAAGCAGTGTAATAGATAAAGTTACAAATGACATGTCAAAGGCCGCATTGCTGTTTAAAATGCAAATTAATAAAAAAAAGTGTTCCAATCACACACAGTAACCTACCTCACAAATCTTGCCAAAAAGAGAGAAAAAAACAAAACACACCTTTGTCCCAGCTAAAAGAATAATTTGCACTGGAAATCCAGTTGGTGATTTATACTTTTTCTTGTGTCTTTTATTTTTGTATGTTGTGGAGCACTTGTCATCCCTGGCACTTATTAACTTATTTGACACTTGTGTACTATAAAATGTTCTCTCTATTATGTATGCTTATGAGACTTGTGGCCCGCAGCTAGTTAATGTATTTGCATGTGTGATATTTTCTTGATTACATGTTGTAACAAAGGCACCATTGTGTTGTAGAAATTCATTAAATATCAGTTGTAACATTGTAGTAGGTCACTGGATTTAAAACCACTTCTACAAATCACTTATTCTTCTAATAAATATGCAATGATTAATTTAATCCTGGTTGTTTTTTGTTATTTTAAAACATGTATACACATACTTTTTATTTGTATATTTCCTTTTGATGATGATTTGTGTTAAATTATTTGTGTATTTTTTCAGGGAGCCCAGGGAGGTGCAGATCAGCAAAGGCAAGGACCTGCAGGCAGCGTCCCCACTGGAACAGTTTATGTCCAAACTGTGTCTGCACCATCAGAGACAAATCATCAGCACTATCAGTTTCCTACAGACAGAGGTTAAAGCCCTTACACCCCCCAAGTCCTTACAAACAGTCATATCGCCACATGAACCACAAACCTCCTATTCACCACGTTTACCCACTCCTACCAGACCATCTTCTGAGCCCTCTAAAGTGTACTCCAGTCCAGATGTTAGACCTAATGCAAGCAGCTGTCCAAAACTAAAACAGTCTGTTACTCCAGCACCCCCTGTGGTGACTTCCAAAACTAGCCCTTCACCGACCAACACTTCAGCCACTTCCATATCTACACCCACAGTAGAAACTAAAACCAGCAGTCACGGTGATCATGCGCCTTTAAAGCTAAAAATTATGAAGACTGGTAGTGTTAGTGCTGGTAACAAGTTGTCATGTGTGCTCACCTCAGCTATTTCACCTCAACCTTTGGACGACAAACAGGGTAACACAAGTTCAGCAGAGACGCAAAGAGCTAGACTGAGTTCTTCCTTTAAAAAGCACAATGAATCTAGTCACACACATCCAGTCAAGCAGACTGTGGGACAAGCTGATGACAGAACAACAAAACCTATTTCTTTTCATGCAACTATCCCCTCAAAATCTCCCAGGACTGCCAGAAAGTCCATCCGACCATCTACCGAACGCCACAACAATGACTTTAATGACAGAGTTATACTAGACCCTGATCTTGGACATTGTGATATTGTTTATATTAACAAACCTATAACAGAGTGTTTCAAGAAACGCCACAGGGGCATGGCACCGCGACGCAACGCCCGAAAAAGCACCAGAGGACTCATGTATTCGGATGAGATATGGGAGTTAAAAACAGTTCGAACTCTGGCAGGAAGAGGGAACTGCCCCAATCCGTTGCTAGACTTCAACAGCTCCGTTACCCCAAAACAGAACCTATCCAAGCCCGAAGGCGTACCCCCTGTGGATATGCCCTGTGCTGGGGAGTGCAGGGAAGCCATGGATCAGCAAATCATTACACAAGAGCCAACTGAGAGTGAGTTATCAGAGACAGGACAGGCCAAAGAGACGACAGCAAGTGATGTCGATGTTGTAGTAGAAACCAGTCAGACAGACCAGTCACAGATGGTACAAGAAACTGCTTGTCAGTCACCAGCAGAGCAAGTTGATGATATGGACAAGAGTGTAGAACAAGACGTACCTGCAGAATTGGAGAGGCCCAGTGAAAATAAAGACACTACCCCAGAAATATCAACAGAAGAAAAGGAAATCTCCCAAAACACAGAAGAGGAGGGTTCAGTACAGCCAGTTTTGCCCAAGACAATCTCTGACTCCGTGGAGGACCGTGTTGTAGAAGAAAGCAATGAACCAGTTTCCTCAGATGACACTGACGTTCTCAAAGAAAATCCATTACCAGAAACGGAAGAACTTTTAGAGGAACGTGAAAAGGATAAAACAAATGATGAGCCAAACGAAGAAATTCAGACAGAAGCTGTTACCGCGGAGAGTTCTATGGATACAGAAGGGGGCAGTACTGAAGTCCCACCCGCAGAGGAACCGGCCACAGAACAGGAAACTAAAGCTGTAGAAAACACTAGTGAGACCACTGTATGTGAAAAGGACAAGAACGAACCTGATGTGTCCTCAAAAACACTGGAGGAACTGTCAAAAGAACTGCCCCCTTGGAGAAGAAGGAAAAATAGTACAAGTTCTGCACCAAAATGCATTGAAAAATCAGAAGAGGTCATAGTGGGTTTTGTTAGTGGGAAGCCTGTTTCAGCATCTGATAGAAGTCTGCGGCGCAGGTCAGGTCAGACTACACCACCCAAAGAATTGCCAAAACAAAACAAACGTGGTCGGAAAGTACAAAACAAAACCGATGGGGATTCAATTACAGAATCCAGTGATTTAGCAAAACCTCCGTCTGTGGAGCAAGAACCTGAACCAGCCAAAACAGACCCGTGTCCCTCTGTCCCTCCAGTAATAGAGCAGTCCTCTGACGAGCCCAGTCCAAAACCTAAAACGTCTCCAAGCAAAACAAAAGTGGACAGAAAAAAGGCAGTTGGACAAAGCACAATGTCTTCCCGTCATCTCAGGTCCTCTGGACAAATTGTAGTTGAGTCTCCACCAATAGTACCCATCTCTGTCACAACTATTACAACTACTGCTGCTACTACTACTACTACTACTACTACTACTGAAACGGCTGTTACAAGTCAACCTTTGGTTACAGAATCTAAAGAGTTCTCTATCCCAGTGGCATCTACCCCACCTCCCACTCCATCACCTACAGTAGAACAAACATCTCCACAAACTACCGAAAAGTCCACACCTCCAGAAACCAGCATAGATTCAAAAGTGGATGAAAAACCAGAACCAGCAAATAGCCAGCCTCAAAGTAAAAAAGACAGCCCGGTCCAGTCCAAACCTAAACTAAGATCTGCAAAGGTTGTACCAGAGGAGAGTAAGGGTGAGAAAGCTGAAAGCCAAATAAGTACCACAGAAATTACAGTAAAGGATGAACCTCAGTCTAAGGTGATGTCTTTGAGAAGTAAACGCACTCTTCAAAATGAGGTGGAACCTAGTAAGTCTTTGACCCGACCAAAACCCAACGAAGAAGCCCAAGTTGAAAGTTCCTCAAGTGCAGACAGTAGTGGCCCGGTCACCAAAAAACTTACAAGAATGCCTTTGAGAAGTGAAGGCAACAAGGTGAATCAGTCACCACCAGCAGAGGAAAAGAGACTGTCATTAAGATCACAGAGACAGACTGCTGCTACTAACAGTCAAATTGAAGTTTCCTCACCTATTCGTATGACTAAAACTCTAGTTAGGCCCACTCCAGTTACCCAAAGTACATCAACGAGTATTGTCTTAAGTTCTAAATCAGATCCACCCAAACCGCCCAGTGTCAAGTTCTTGGAGGCATTGAATGGGGCACAAAACCAGCAATTAATCCATAACCTCAACCTGAAGTTTGACAAAATGCAGAAAGGTTGGATGCAGTTGGACAAGGAAGGCCAACCCACTCCCAAACACAAAAACAGACTGGACAGACAAGCGGCTATATGGAAAAGTAAACGGCGAGCTCGAAAACCCAAAACGGTGGAAACTTCAAAATACTCTCCAGTGCAAATGCTCTTCATGAACGGTTTTGATCTGAGCACTATATGTCGCTGGTTTCTCGAATCGACTGAAACTAAATCTTTGGTCATAGTTAAAAAGGTGAACACTCGCCTTCCATCAGAAACACAGCTCTGTTTCCATAGCTCCGGGGCCGCAGGGAGTTCACAAGGCATCTATCCGAGTCTGCAGGCCGAACGCTTGAAGAAACATTTGAAGAAATTTGCCATTGCGTCACCTGTAAAAAATAATCCCAAGACTCAGAAACTTATAGCCAAAGCATTAGAACAAGAACTGGTCGGTGTAGTTAAA